>JAIPRK010000361.1:13274-24729 GCA_025469195.1 Chaitophorus viminalis | reverse complement strand
AACCCTTCTCGCGTAATAATTAATATATTAAATTAATTTTTAGTTCCAAGGGTGTGTAATATTCAAATACCATAATATTTTTAATATCATGATGTCATTATACTCGCATATACCCTCGTCAAAAACTGCACGGCTTTTTAAATTATACTTATGTTAAAGTTATTAGGTTGAATTCGCTTTAGTGATGGGTAATAAACATCCAGAAATTGTTTTAATAATACAATATTCTTACATAATTACTTCATAAAATTATAGAGTTTATCTGTATTTTATTTTAATGTTTTTCGTAAAATATACAGATAAATTCTTATTTAGTATTAATCTGCTGTTAAATTATTAAATGTTTTGTTAAGTATTGGAATAACCGTTTTTTTACTTTCTATATTCTCTGGTAGCTTATAGATTTTAAAGTTTTAAATATTAGTTCTCTAGTAACATCGAGTTGCCCATTCCTGCTCCAAAGGAACACGTGTTTAATTCTATGATTATATATATATGCTTATATATATAATCACGTATATGATATTGTAATGATAGGCAAATGGACAATTATATTGCATAATCAAAAATAATCAAAATCATATTATAATAACACTTAATATATTAACAAATTATACTCTGTAATTATAATAGCAAACAAGTATTTAGACCTAGATTATTCATACAAAAATTGCTTCATGTATGAATATAAATTCATAGCTAAATAATAAATATGATAACCGATTATTGATTACAATTAATAAATTATATTCTAAACAATTTTACCATTTACCATATCCTGTAGTAAAGACTACAATAATTAAATTATAATTTATTTCATAATGTCATTTGATATATAAATATATATTATTCTACATTTAACACCCATTCATAATTAAATATAATCATCAACTATCAACGGAATTAATAATGTTGCGAAGAAAGCCATTGAATGGATTAGGACCCTGGATATAGAAATCCGAGATCTGAGAAATCTTAACTTAACTTGATTTTACAACATAATATTTAGTATTTATTTATTTTTTATTAATTGTACTTATAATTTTTAAGTATTATATGAATATTACTGTGTTATTGTGGTTATACGAATATATACAGTATGTTAATTAATTGGAAAGTCAGTAGTTATTATTCCTAATATAGTGCAGATATTGAAGTTCCGTTTTTTTTTAACATAATATGTGACTTATAGCTCATCTTTTACCATGGTTAAAAAATCCAAAATTCAAAATTGACAAAAAATTTCTGAAATAACCACATTGTAGAATTACTTATAAGTTACTATGAGAAAAAAAAATTTAAAATCGGTTGAATTTTGAATGAATGAGAGCATTTTATATTTCCAAAAAACATAGCAAATTGTAAAATCGTACGGTTTTTTGATTTTTTCGTAATCGTATTGGTTATTGTTAAATATCTTCAATTTAAGCAGCTATTTATGTTCATATTAATTTTAATTACATTTTAACTTCATTTCAGTTTAAATTAAACCTTGAATTATCTGAGGAAACGTTAAACTGTGTGATATTTAAATTATAATTGGCGTTAAAATATTTAAAATTACCTACCAAAATAGGTAATGATACCAATAATAATATTAATTTATTATACTTTGTTGAAGTCACTGAGGTGTCATTACTATTTACCTAGATATCATAATTTTAAAATTTTATTTATGGATAATGCAGATGCATAGATTTTACTCTTTGACTCTTTGACTTTTATTATTTTCAAACTAAATAAATACCATTTCTACGTTATCAGATATTGTGAATTTAATTTTAATACTTATTTAACGAAAAAATTAAAATGAAATTAAAACTTATGTTAAATGAAGTTAAAAAAAAACCTAAGCACCTGCATTATCCATAAATAACATTTAAAATGTTAAAATGTAATTTAAATTAATACGGACATAAATAGCTGCTGAAATTGAAGATGTTTAACAATAATTAATACAATTACTAAAAATATCAAAAAAAACCGTATGATTTTACAATTTGCTGTGTTTTTTGAAAATATAAAATGCTCTCATTCGTCCAAAAATCAACAGATTTCCAAATTATTTTTTCTCAGAGTAACTTATAAGCAATTCTACAAAGTGGCTATTTTCAAAATTTTTCAAAATTTTTTTTTGAAAAATCAAAAATATTTTTTTTGTTGATTTTGAATTTTGGACTTTTTTAACCGTAGTAAAAAATTGGCTGAAAGTTACATATTATGTTAAAAAACGGAACTTCAATATCTGCATTACATTAGGAGTAATAACTACTGACTTTTCAATTAATTAACATACTGTATATATATATGTACACACACATCATATCAATAATCACAATAATACTTTAAACTCTTTACTATATTAAAATAATCTAATTATGTCATTTTATGAAAATAACATAATATTAAATATTATATTTTAATAACTATTTTCTTTATTATAGTATGTACTCGTATCATGTATTGATGTATTTATTTACCATTAATGATTAAATAAATTAGAGCTATAAATTAAGTACTATGAAAAACCAAACACCAATTGCAATAATGGCGTGTCTATAAGACCATGGAGAACCTATATAAGACCAATTGTGATATAAACTTAGCCTCGACTCCGGTCTTCGACTAATTTCGACTAATCACATCCAACTGTAATACTTATTAAGTTTGATCGTTTTTGTTAATTTATGAATTCATTTTGAAATACTAATTTCAATATTTTCAAGTCTACTTAACTTTATATATCCATTGCTCTGTAAACTTTCCTAAATACATAAAGAATTTAAGATACTTATAATTTATATCTTCACCAAGAGAATGATAAAAAATATAGTTAAAAAATAAGCAAGTTTAAGTTAGTGAGTTCAGAGTTGTGTATAGAATATATAACCATTCTATATAGATCCAATACGTAAATTATATACATCTATATATATATATATATATATAATTAAATTAAAATAAGAAAGTTTAGAATAAGTGATGAACCAGATGAACTGATGAGTATTAATAAATAATAAGTACCTCAGATCTCTTGTAATTAAACTTTGTAAAATTAAACTCACCCAGGCTCTCTTAATTTCGTAATACCTAGGTTTATAGGTAATAAAATATAAAAGTAAAGCAAAGAACGTGCATGTTCCAAACCCCTTTGCATTTTATTAAAAGTGCTTAACTTTAACAACATAGTTTTAATATAATTGGTAACAATGGCGCCGAACACGTACATCGGGTAGTTCAATTGAACTATCTTGAAAATTGGGTTGGTAGCTAAGATAATAGATTACTACTGAGTCTTTCTGCTTTAATTTCATTAGACACAAGAACATTATTTAATTACTTATATATACATAATGAGTTTTAAGAAATCCATTCACAATAAATAATAATATTAACAGTTATTAAAAAACTTGATTTTTATTTTTATTTTGAATGGTATATTCATTTATATAGCTATTCTTAAAAGAAAATTTCCTGATGGGTGGTAATTAATCAATAATCATCCATAGTATACAAATCAAACATTTATTTTCCCTCCATATATCTAAAATCCCACCTTTACCCGTATTTTTGATTAATTACAATATTTTAGTAAACACAATGACGATTTCATTTTCATATCGTGTAGCTATTTTATATCTAACCTGCTCAATTTTAAGCGATTCGACGCTGAGTTGATTAGGGTCTTTGTCCTTTTCCTGGTTGTAGATGGTGACAGTAGATTGAGCCATTGAAGTATCGTCCACTTTTTTTCTCTTGCGGAAATAAAGACTCTCCTTGACTTGTGGTAAGAAAACTGCCCATACAGCCGTGGAAGACATTCCTAAAAATTTTACATACTACAATCTTAAAAAAAAAATGGAGAAACTCCTTGGTCGGATAAGATTCCATAGCCGGATGAGATTTACAAGGGCGAGCGAATGATATTGTTCTATTGGTCTAATAAACTTGAAAATAATGTACCATTGCAATATTATTACATTCGATCAAAACGATTCTGAGCGCAGCTTCGGTATAACAATTAATAAATTAATTTTCAAATTTATATTGAGTATGTTTAATAAATAAGATGAAACTACATACAAATATGATTGATGTGATCTGATTATCATAGTTCAATATGTGTGATATACTTAGAGTATTGTGTTGTTAAAATTAACAGTTTATATCGATTAAAGTTAAATTATATATGTAAAAGAGAGAAAATATCCATTAATAATAATAAATAATAATAATAATAATAATAATAATAAAATGTATTCAAATTAAATAAATATTTAACACCCCAAAGGGTAAGAGTACAGTATGTGTAAACTAAATATCGCTAAATTAAGAATAATTTAATACAATTAAATTAAATTAAATACCTAGATTTAAATTATAAACACAAGTTTTTAACTTATTACAGGAGTCGAAAAAAAAATCAAAATTATCAATTAAATTACATGATGTTGGTAGGCGGCACACCGGACTATTAGTAAAGTAATTATTTTTAGAATGAGGAATAGCGAAGGGTGGATTAAATCTTGAATTAAAAGAAGGTACTTTAAGACCGATTTTTTGTAATAATTCTGAACAGTCAATAACACCATTCAGGATTTTATACATAAACGTGATATCATTTACTAATCTTCTAGTTTTTAGCGGTTTTAAACGTACATAGTATGCAATTTCAACAGTGTTATTATACGGGTAATTAGTTTTAAATGCGTAAAAACGTAAAAAAAATTTATTTTGTATTTTTTCTAATTTATTTAATAAATCAGATTGGTTTGTATTCCATAATATCGTTCCATATTCAAGTAAAGATCTTACCAGCGAGCAATATAAAACTTTCATACATAGCGCATTATTAAAATTAGAGCAGGTGCGTTTAATGAACCTCAAAACACGAAGACTTTTACCATATATTAAATTAATTTGGGCATTAAAGGACAAATTGACCGATAGGATAATACCAAGATTTCGAACTTGACTTATAGAGTTGTGAATCGTACCGTTAATGAAATATTGACGATTTATATGAGATTGAGAACGGTTAAATGAAATGCAAACACATTTAGAAGAATTTAGAGCCATGCCATTCAATTTGCACCAATAAGAAAACAGATTCAAATCATGTTGAAGGGAAGTCGTATCATTAAGACAATTGATTGGCATATATAATTTCATGTCATCCACAAATAGTAAAAACTTACATGATTTAAAACAGTTATTTAGATCATTTATAAATAAAATAAAAAGCAAAGGAGATAGATGTCCACCTTGTGGCACTGCCGATATGACCTTAATTGTTTTTGAAAATGAGTTATGGATTTGCACTAGTTGAGACCGGCCACTTAAATAAGAAGAAAACCAAGATAATAGTGGATCTCTTACACCCGATTTGCTTAATTTTGTTACAAGAAGACCGTGGTCTACCATATCAAAAGCTTTATGGAGGTCCGTGTAGATAGCATCGACTTGACCACCTAATGAAATGATATCAGCTAAATATGAATAGAATACCAAAGTATTTGTTAATGTGGATTTCGCCCGGCGAAAACCATGTTGTTCACTAATAAGAATATTAGTAAATACTTGCGTCAATTTTGGTTCTATGATTTTTTCAAAAAGTTTAGGGATAATGTTCATTTTTGAAATAGGCCCATAATATAATACAATATTTTGAAATTTTTGAAATAAATTATAGGAATATAAATGATTTTATTGTTTTTTTTTTTTTTTGAGTTACACTATAGTTATAAGTTATAACATTGTATTAAAGTCTTAAACAATATGATTCAATATTTATTGTTAGATAATAGTTTTTCAAGTGATTTTATTATCTTTATTATTTTATTACATTCTGTATTAATCTCCGATGAACTACCTACCTATATAATATTCTTTTAAAGTCTTGTTATATTATATGAAACATTAAATATTTATTACAAAATATGCATGTTTAAACAGTAACCTTTAGTAATTTACATAAATAAAGCTATAGAAGTAGGTACCACATATCAAGTCTTCTTCGTTCTTATTAGTCCAATAATTGTTTTACACGGATTTTAAACAACCATTAGATATTTTAAAACTAATATTGCTTTCGCACCTTATTCATTATTCAATTTATTTATGTAAGTAGGTACATTGGTACAATGATACATATACATAGAGGTATATTGTTTTTATTTTCCATTTTACTTGAATCTCTAACATTTACTTGCTACAATATTATATTGTGGCATGGTATGACGGAACGGTCTAACTCAGTCACTCTCAGTGCTACGGTTAATCAACTGTTAGCAGTTGGATGGGTGACCACATGACTCTATATATAGTGACGTTTTCCTTACTCATAAATTACTCACACGTTAACCCTCTACAATCCCTCTAAACTAAAAAAATCTACAAACCAAAAACTCACATGGGGGGTTCATAACCACAGTTGTCGGGCTCATTCTAAAGATATAGATCAATAAAATAAAAAAATTGTATTATGGTTAATACTTAATATTATTATTAATTAAAAAACTTTTGATTATTCTTACTAAATAATAAATAATTATTTGTATAAATCTCAAATTCGTAAAAGAAATTTTAATAATTTTCAATTAAAATGTACTGGAATGATAAAATATATTGTTACCGCCTGAGGATATAGAAAGTACTATATAGATTACAAATTATTCAAAATAAAATAATTTATCTAATAAAGTTACGGAAATATATACTATGCAGTTTAATTTGTTTGTAATGACTTCTTCGACTAGTTCGGTTAATATCGTATACCTACTATGACCTCAACAAAATTCAATTGATCATTTATGTATATAAAAAGCATAATAGATGAACAGTATAGTTATTACCGATCCCTCAGCCGTCGTTATAATAATGAGTTTAGCTGCACTTCTCTTTGTAACACTATTGGATTATTATAATATATTTGAAAACCAAATTTTGGTAGTGTGATTAACACGATCTTATTAATTATTGAGTTGCTAATCGTAGGCAATTAAACGCATATCTTACCAGGTGAGTATAATAATAATAAAAAGAGATAAGTGTTAATTTTTAAGTACCGAAGATGGACAAGTAGACGAGCGTGTTGAAGGGAGGAGATCCATAGGCCATGGCGAGAAGTTGAGACACGCACGAAGAGAAGAATTTTCCAGACAATGTTGCAGCTCTTGCGTGCCCAGTAATTTTTTGGTAATGTTGTTTTTCTTCTACCATTGCGTATAAATATCCGAATAAAGCCACTTCTGCAGAGAAGAAGAATCCATAGAATGCTTGCCCAAACTAAATAAAAAATTTTAAAAATTAGTAATTAAAAGTTATTACTACTCGACAGTGTATTATTGTAATAATGATAACAAGCTAGAGAATTAAATACGATACATTTTCGGATTTTAAACTATTTTTATTTTAGTTTAGTTGTATAGTCATTAATTTGAGAAATTATAACTGACTCATGACTCATTATTCTTTTTAAAATGAGTATGTTTCAAGGATGTTTCAAGAAATTTTTTTACTAAGAGATTATTATAAAAACGTCTTTTATAATAATAATCGTCTTTTATCGATTTTTTATATGCCATATTATACGTTTTGATGTAATGTATTGACGCATAGTATATAGTGCATACCATTAATAAACAATAATACATTATGTTGTGATATAAGTTAACCAGTAAAACTCTAAAATGTATATCCAATATGGTCATTGAATAGGTACAAATGTACAGTATAACATGATAATATATTATAATCACATTTATTACGTTAACTATGATTTATTAACAGTTATAAATGGAATAATATGATTTCATGTAGGTATGTGCATTAATTTATTAAATACACATCCCAACACCCCATTTTTATAATCTGGAAAACATCGAAATTATTGATAACATTTTATATAAATGTCTAAGTGTGAATAAATTAATACTTAATTTTACTAATTTAACCATTGAAATTATTTAAGTATATATAAGACAAAATAGTTTGTTTTTTGTAATTCAATTCGTCAATCGATTCAAAACAAACCAGTATGTTAATTCAATGCTATCAATTAAAACTAAGATTTTACAAATTAGTCATTGTATGGAATTTCAATGTACCTATTATCACTAATATTTACATTTGAGACTGCACTTGATCCTATTTACGAAGATGTAATAAAGTGTTATTTGAATTTTCATAACAAAATATTTTATCAATAGGCAATAGCTGCTTAATCCTCTATTATAATAATACGAGTGTAATAAACTAATAACTAATTATGTAAACAAGCAAACATGTCTATTGTTCACATATAGTAAGTTATAGTGCCAGATTACCTATATGGATATACCTAAACTACAGTGTCACCTATATTATGAATTATAATCCTACCAACATGTCTAAGTGTTGTATTGACTTTAATTATTGTTCTCAATATTTCCATGTTGTCGTTAAATTTATGTTGTGAGAAACCATTGAAATTAATAATAATCTCACTTACCTGTATTCTGAGTTTTGAAGGACGATTTGTTATGGCAACATAATGTAATATTCCTCCAATTCCGTCAACAATCAGCACTGGTTTGTATCTTACATAATCCGTGACCAAAAATATAATAATGATCAACACAAACATAGAATATGATCCCACGGCATAGAGCTCTTTTGGAACCTAGATATACACAATTCAATTTATATTATATTTAGAACGTATATTATCATAGTTATAATAAACCTATATATTATTTACAGTATGTATAATTACGATTAATACGTACGTTACCAACGAGTAAAAACATAAAAATATCAAAAAATAAAAGGGCTAGATTCTTAGATTGGGTGAAACGACAGTACTTTACGGTCAAATTTAATATAGGGATAGTTGAATGATATTGTGTTATGTCGATATTTTAAACTTGAAAACAATGTAACATTGCTGTCGAAAAAACGATTCTGAGTGAAAGAGATTGGGTTTATCAGCTTAAATTTATAAAGATGAATGATATTAAAGTAGAACCAAATATCATAATAAGGTAACTCTTAATCGGAAATTTCAAGTGCCTATAAACGTTCAAATTTCTTTAAAACATTTCTAAAATTATATTATTAAATTATAATCTAAGTACCCAGAAAAAGTTACCGGGTACTTAGATCTCTACGATAGCCAAAATAACAATCAAATAACTAATATTCAATAATATGGAATAGTGCGTGATAAAAAAATATAGGCGGTGGTGGAAAGTTCGAAACCTTTACCTAGGTTGGATTTTTTTTACAACTTTTACGCTTTTTTTCTCAATTATTTGGAAAAGTGTTGAAAAATTTCAAAAATTACGTCCTCAAAGTACCAATTAGACAATATTCCATATCAAGAAAGTATTAGTTTTGTATGTATTAAAGCAATTCTTCTGGTCGAAATCATGTTTTTATCACGTAGCTTTCATTAATGTATTTGTATAATTTCTGAATTAATTTAATTGGATCACAAGTTATTTATATAATATACATATTTTATTTTTACTTCTAAATATTTTCAATTCAAAAATCCAGAAAAATGTGAAATTTAAAATAAATTATATATACATAAATATTAATTAATTGGTAAATGTATCAAATTTTATACATTAATCTGCTACCTAAATTTATGATAATTATTAATTGCATTATACTATATTCATTAACTGTTGTAAACATAAATAAATAAAATATGTACCTACATAAATGGCCCATATTTCTCAATTTATCAACTAAAGCTATAATAAGTTTAGAGCAAACTGCTTATTTAAATAAAAATAATTTATAGTCGTTATTACAACAAATAAGACTTATCACTTATAAATTATAAGACCTAAACGTAGTTAATGCTTTACTATCTACATTTTATAAATTCATCCACAAAGTCAACTCCAATTGTAAAACTTTAGCTTAGAAGTTATAGTAATGTGAAACATATTTTTGTTACACTATACCTATTTGAAATTCACAAATGTAGACGACATGCAAAAATTAATATTTGGAAATAATTTAACTTCCATATAGTCTATATTTGTCAATTTCAAATATAGTACAACAAAAATATGTTTCTAAAACTAAAACTTTAGAATTGAAATTTGACCCTCAAAGTACCGACTAGATTTATTTACCTTTCAGAAAAATGACTATGAAAGAAAATCGAAGCACTTTTACTACTCCAAAACATGTAGTTAGATATAAAAATAAAAATGTATTTTTCTTTTTATTTTATTCAATTATATCAAATATTTTTGTAAGCAAACCGAAAAATAATAAATTAACTCACTACTGTGTAAAACAATAATTACCTATACTTACGTTACCTAGATTTAGATATAATTATAAAACTATTGTTTTAATTTTCTCATTAATCAAAAATAATAATAAATATTGTAATTATTACTTAGATAATATAATATGTATTATTTTATTAATCTATGATTAATAATACAATATAGCCTATAGGTATTAGGTTTTATTTGTTTATGTATCCTTATATGACAGTCATAAGCAAGGTGATTGGTTCTCATAATAACGAATTGTTTATTGATACTGTTTAATAAGGTACTTTAATAGATAATATTGTAATAAAAATATGCTCTAATTAAACAATTATTTATTTAGTTATTTATATATACATCTCTGAGGTGGGTTGAAAATGCCCATAAACATCGTAATTTTACTATAGTTTACCAGTTTACCCTACCCGTTTAAATGGCAACAGCTCAGTCAATATAATTGATACTTAAAGATTGATTCTGAAAGGAGTGATGGAATCTATTGATTTTACAATGATATGTGTCTCTTTTTTTTTTTAGATCCTGAACGGAGTGATGGAATCTATTGATTTTATAATGATGTGTTTTTTTTTATTTTTATTTATTTATTTTTTATTTTTTGTGTTTGTCATCACGTTTTGAGGCAGTAAAAATGTTACAATTTTCTTAAACGGCAACTTTTCTGAAAGGAAAGTGAATGTAGATAGTACTTGGACAAATCAAAAATACAACTTTTTTAATACTTTTTGAAAAAATCGAAAAAAAAGATAAAAAAATTACGAAAAAACGGGAAATTTTACACAAAATCACGTTTTTACAAACTACATTTTTTTAAAATGCTCTAACTTAAAAACGAAAAACCACAACAACTTGAAATTTTGACCAAATCTTTATATTGGTGTTCTCTATACATGGTTAAGTTTTCAAATTATTTTGACATATTTTGACTTATTTATAGACTATTTAAATTTTCGATTTTTGTAAGTTTTTTTTTTAAATATCTATAAAATTTTTTTGGCTGTCCAAAAACTCTTGAAAATGAATTAAAGGATTAAATATAAGTAATGCTAATTGTAACTAAAAAATATCGGAGATGGTTTCACTCAAATTTTTTTTATAAGCCCATAAAGTTCAAATTTGTATAAAATATGTTAAAATCGCGATAATTTGCAAGT
>JAIPRK010000361.1:0-13174 GCA_025469195.1 Chaitophorus viminalis | reverse complement strand
TAACTAAAAAATATCGGAGATGGTTTCACTCAATTTTTTTTTATAAGCCCATAAAGTTCAAATTTGTATAAAATATGTTAAAATCGCGATAATTTGCAAGTTATTTTGTAGTTGAAAATTCATAAAAGTTTTTCTGTTTATACTTAAGATTCAAAATTTTAACACTAAGTTGTCCATAAGCTTACCTTCAAAAATATATAAAAAAAATTTCTACCGGACCAAAAGGAAAAAAATTTTATGACTATTTGAAATTTAAATTTTTACGAAATTGCATTATAATTCAATTTTAATATAAAATACTGTATTATTATATAAACATTTTAGACAAACATATTAACTCCGTTCAGAATCGTTATTCGTATACAATGTTATCTATCATTGCATTCAAATTTAACAAATCCATTGTAATTATGACCTATCCTATAAACGAGGTGTACTCCACCTCCCACGTAACAGCAAAGCGAGGCCCATCCGTTTTTTTTTTTATTTGAATGCCGTAGACAAAAACATGTCATTTTAACTATGATGTTATATGTGATGTATTTATTTTAAATTTTCTCCTGTAAAAATAAAATAAAATTTTCTGGATCCTTATGTTATGCAGATCATAAAACGTTGTTTAAAATCGTGGGAAATTATTATTATTTGGGGTAAAAAATAAATAAATTGACGAATAACAAAAACTTTTATTATTATATAAACAAAAAATACCTAAATAATTTAAAATTAGTAAAACATGGTTTCATCTCAATTACTTTTGTATGAATATCATAATAGGATTAAATAGTAATTATGAGTACATATATTAGTAAAGAATACAAATTTTTAATATAAAGTACCTACGTAAAATACTTTCAAACAAGTTTTTACACTTTTTTTTATATTTATGCATTACTATGTGTAGGACAACAATGATTAATAATTAATGATTTATTCGATGATTAACATTAAAAGTTATTCTTATTCCATATTTATCATGGTATAGCATGATATATTATAATTGTTTATATTTTCGTTATTGAATTAACTGCTTAAATACAAACATTTGTTTAAATTAAAATAGGTAAGTAATAACTTTATAAGCTTACCGAAAAAAAGTAACGATTATAAACTGTTTAAATTGCGACCAGGATATTTTTGAAACACTTGTAAAATCCGTCCCAAGATTTCCAGTTAAAGAACTATGGTACTCAAAACAATTTTGAAAAACTTTTTATTGCATATTTTTCATCATTTTATTTATTCAAAGTCTCTACTCCTATTATTGTATGGCACTAATTTTTAGTCTTTATTTACGTTTTAACAACTCGAATACAAAATATGTAACCTAGTGTATATAGTGTATAATACATTTATCTATATTGCACATATATAACGTTTGTAATTTGTATTGATATTTTGCATGGTAAAATATTAGGTTTTGAACCCATATTGCATAAAATAAATAACTACTAACTAGTAATGTAATGTTATTTTTTATTTAATTTGTATTTTAATATTGTAATAATTAAATCTATATAAACTTTTATGACAGTTTTGATTTTTTTCCACATCAACTTTTTCGTAGTTTATAATTTTTACTTTTTAGTAATACTCATACTCTAAAAAACTACGACCAATCATTTATTAATAAATACTTCCTTCAATGTTTTAATCACCTAATCAGTTTTAGTATCACTCTATATATATCTAGGTAAATAGATTGTCTCAACACTGTTTAACAATAGCAAATAATTTAGATCTTTTGAATATATTTAGCTTTTTTTTTAATTGTTTCTATTGTCTTGGGTTACGTATAAAATAACATATTAAATTTTTTTGTAATTTCTAATTTCAAGGACCCGCATTATAAAATTTTAAACTATTTACTAAGGTTTTGAAAAAAACACTAAAACAGTTATTCTGTATACCTGATTCTTAAAAACTGATTGGTGGTGAAATGTTTCATTAGAAACTCGAGTTATGTCGTTTATTTGTTAGAATTTTTCAAACAATTTTAAAATGAGAATGCAATTGTATGTTAAATTAGGATTATAAATTAAATATTGTAAGCCATTACTGAGGAATTGTGATATTATATAAGTAATTGATAAAATTAATTATTATTTTCAAAAAATGTTAAAAAAATGTATAAAATTAATGAATTAACCTTTAATAGGACCTTAAATAAAATTCTTTTAAAAATCCTGTTCACAAAATGGGTATTTTGGGATTTTTTTCAAACCATAAACTAAAATATTAAATTTTAAAATTTGAGTTCTAGAAAAAAAATATATGAAATTTTTTTATATCGCACGATTAGAATATTTATTTAAAAAAGTTAAGAATATTGAAATAAACAGAAGTTTGTTTAACAACAGTTATTAAATAGTTAAGGGATGCTAACTCAAATGTGTATAGACTCACTATTATACGTCACTACAAATTAATAATACGTATGTCTTATACAATGTCTATTATAATATTATGTATATAATTATATACATAATATATATTATAATTATATATGTATATAATAATATTGTCTAAATTAGGAAATCAAATCTATAAATTTGTGGAAATGAGTCAACTTTATGAATTTGACAGCTTGTGTTACAAGAGCTCTATAGTCTAAACCTCCAATTAAAAGTCATTCACTCGTTCTTGGAATGCAAAAGCTTTAAAAAATGCTTATCAAATATATTTGAACCATCTTATTTATCTAACCCATAAATACAGAACCTATTTCCATATTTCAGTGAATCTCTCTCTTTTGGAGAGCAAAATTTGGACTTCTTTGTCTATTATTATATATTATTCATATTATAATTTAAATAATTATAGTCATTTGTCGCTGATTAATATTCTGTTTGGCTTTTTATTTCAAATATTGACAACCAATAATAAACTAACAGATAATTGTCATTTCTAATTAAATTTTTGAAGTATTATGACATTATTTCAGTTAGACAAGGCTTATTGTTATAGTTTATGGATTTTATAGTTCATTGTTTATGCCACGGTAAATAACGTTAATCGGAAAATAAAATTATTATTCGGTAATTAACGTTGTTTATACCGAATACATAGATAATCATTGTTATAAACAATATAATCCAAATGTTCATGTTAATCTTCAATTTTTGCGGTGAGTGACGTTAATTTTTTAAATTTAAATTTTTAAATTATATTTTATTTTGTTATTGTGTTTTACTAATCATAAATAGTATTAATAAAAATATGATATAACTCTTAGGTATTCTTAAATTTAAAACAATGATTCTATAACATAATAATAATATAAAGTGGTTTAATATCTCAACAAAAATTGGTTAGGTTGGCCGTTTGTTATAATTTTTTACCGGATCATTTAATTTTTTTTTAAAAAAATAAACAGTTTTAAAACCATGGTAATGAGCTGAAGAAATGTGTTATAATTAGTTCATTAAACTTACTTGAGGTGGTATAATATGAAATGAATTGTATCAATTCTATTATTATTATAATAAAGACCGAAATTATAAGTAACTAAGGACAAGGTACAAAGTGTTTTTTCAAGCCACTGATATGTAAAATGTCAAGATAATAAAGCAGTTAATATTAATAATGCTTGATATTATTCACAGTAGTGAGTAATATCAAACTAACTTGCTAATCTTAAATGATAGATTATAATAATATATTTAAATACTATTATAATGTATGTAATTACTAATTACTTGTTCTACTGTGCAGTTAATCAAAGGACTTGTCATATACGCTGCGTAAAATGGTTCAATTGGTCTGAATTCTCGGATAAATGCAAACACCCCAACAAAAAACGATATTTTCTTCCAATTCTCCATTTTTCTTTGTTTTGAAAAATGACCTAAACAAATTAAATAAAAAATTTCAATGCCGTATTATGTGTAACAATATTGTTTTATAATAAAGATAAAATATTGTATTATAGTTCCTTATTTAAATAATTTATCATAGTTTATAAATATACACCTCGACTTTTGATAATTTGTCATTCATGTGAAAATATATTTAATACAACTGGTAATAATTTCCAATATTTCACGTATTTTCAATTAGTCTACTCAGGGGTGGCTCCATGGAATTGGTTGTAATTAATTAGATCATAAACAGACTATGACACCATGTTACTTAAAAATTTCAACATAAACCACCTAAATATGATTCAAAACATACTAATGCTCTCGTGAGATTATCAATTGGTGGATTAAAATCCAGCTCAATCGAGAACATCAGAAATATTGTAAATGAAATTCCACCTGATCCCAGAAATGAAAAACTTATTCTACAACACTGTACGAAAATCAAAAGGAACATAATATAGTCTAGCTAATAAAGCAATAAACACATATATTAACATATATTATAAAAGAGATAGAAAAAGAATAGATAATAAACAACATACTTGAAAAAATCATACATATTCCCCCTATAGTCCATAACATTTAATGTTAACCTTACTTTAACAGAATTCAAAAAATAAAACATAATGACTACCATAGATATAAACTTGCTCTAAAACATATTGAAAGAACATTCAAACATTGAAGCGATATCTCTAAAACAAATAATGGAGTAGGACTAGCAATTATAATAAATAATCAAACATTAAAATACAAACATCCCACACAAGCTTCAATATTCATAGTTGAAACGATGACAATATATACAATACCCTTAAATACAATCACACTGAATTCATACAATCAAACACCAAAACTATATTTATAATACTTAGTGATTCGCTAAACAACTTAATCGTTCTCACAAATACGCAAAATACAACCGATATCACAAAGATTATTCAATAAAAAACATTTCTAGCAAACAAAAAAAGTGAACCATATCAAATTAATTTGGATACCAGGGCACATGAAAATTCCAAGAATCGAAAGAGCATACCATGAATCACTCAATACAATTGTCTCAATAATATCTTTAACCATAATTAATAGCATTACCACATACTCAGACGTCAAGAACGTATTACGTAATCAATTCCTATAGAAATAATAAATCGCTCTCTCGCTGGAGAAATTTTAACAGTTAACACTAAACTCAATAAAATAAAAACAAAACCAACTTAAAATGGATAAATCCCTAACTTGATAGAAAAGACAAAACCATAACTAACCGATTCCGAGTTGGACACACACACCTAACGCACAGCTTCTTGATGAACCAGTATGAACTCCAATATGTGGCACATGTATTTCATTAACAATAAACTACTGAATTTCAAAAATACCAACTAATCACAACCAATTTCACGTATCCGAACAAATCTACCAAGCTCTGGGACCAAACCCACAAGATACAAGGAACCGAATTTCATTTCTATCAAAATCTGAATTACATGATTATAAAAATCTATACATTTTTAAAAATATAAACCTTATAAATGTACAATGCACGTATATACCTACTCGTTTTATTGAATTATTACTTATAATGTTTACCAATTATAATTAAACAATAAACATAATATATTTAAGAATTTGAACATAAAATGTGAAACACCCGTTGAAATTCTTAAAAATATCAATTTTATTTGCAATAATATTGGGTTACGCAGTAACACAAATAACGAGCTTAAGAACTCTCGTAAATAAATAGCTTAGGAGCACAACACCCCAAATTTGAAATCAACAGCCCTAACAGTTAAGCCAAATTGTATATATATTTAAAAAGTTCATTCTTACTCGTATCGTAATATTTATATATGTAGAGTCTCGCATTTTATATATTTATACTTATACGTAAATCCTATTTAATTTGTGTTATACTATAAACATCATACCCATAGATTGTATAATGATAACATTTGAATTAAATTTAATAACGCAGAGGTTATTGAAATTGAATGAATAGCATTCAAACTGAGAAATGAGAATAATATAATATAGGTACGTAAGTATTTAGTATTTATTTAAATAAAAATGAAAATGGATTTTGATTTAAAATTATTATTTATGTATCATGATATTACCTATGTACAACTAAAATATTTTTTGTTAATTTTCGTTTTACATACTTTTAAATCGCGCTATCACTTCACTCGCGTAACGAACTGTTTAAGTTTAGACGAAAAAAAAAATATTTTATGTAATATACGCGTGTTTAAACATTATTATTTATATCATATTCACCATAAGGACATGATCAATTGAAAAAACAGTTTATCAATATTTAACGCTTGTTCGATATTGTACTATGTAAGAGTTGTTCTTAAATATTTGTCAAAACTCAAGAGCACATACATAATAATATAACACTATGTAATGTATAGTAATGATGCGTAAAATAAGTTCTAATCTCAACACGGAGTACCGGCGAATAATATTTCAAATGTATATATCAGTTCATCGTGTGTCCACAGCTAGTGTACGAATATATTATATTATATAATAACTATTAATCACAATTTATAAGTGTATAAGTAATAATAATATTATTATACTATTAATATAATATATACTCACAACTCACTTGTATAAAGAACAACGATTGGGAAAAGTCTAACCGCTAGCCGGTCGTCTCACGTTTAGAACAGACGATGACGATGATGTTGATGGTAGGTATTCAGCGCACCTCCGAACGAATAACTGCTGAGCTGCTTGCCTTAAACACAAACAGGCCGGCTGCACTCTTGACATGAAGAGTTAATCCGCGCACGGCAGATTATCGAAAGCGTCGCGGATCGATGGGCTGCCTGCCGGCTTCGACGATGATGATAATAATAATATAATGATGTTATAATTTATATCTAAACATATAACGTGTATAATAGGCATAATTACCTTCTGTTTTTGCACTGTTTTTCTAATTTCGGCAAAACGTCTTGAGGACACGAGGACGCGGACGGCAACGGGCACGCGCGCGCGCACGAGGACCAAGAGTCATATGTATAGGAGTCACGCGATAATACGTACGGAGCTAGTGGAGCTGCCTGAAATATACTATAATATATTGTATAAATTATGCATAATAATATGTTTATATATAATACACTTTGAATGATGTTAAAGTGCTAGGCATAACATGTGGGAGAAGTGATCGCAGACAACCGATTGGTCTGCGTTTGCACAAACCGGTCTAGAGAAGAACGTGAATAATAATATTACTTTGAACAGAAGAACCGGTGGGATGCTACGTGCATATTATCAGAATCCGGTTAGTATACTGTACCACGTTCATGCAAATCGATGTACGAAATGTCCGAAAGTCGAGATGCTGTGCGTTCTATACATTTATAGTGTATATCTATAGGTATGCGTCGATAACGGAAGTGATAAACTTTGCCATCGAAACGCGTGTGCGCGATTGTTAAAAAACATTTCATCAAATTACGTCAAAAAAATAAAAATAAAGTGTAACTTATCAACTAAACTATCAAATAAATATACATGTTGTTGTTATATAATATTTACCTACGTTAACATACGGGCGTCCATCTATTTTATGTACTCGTATAAAATATAGATATCTAATTTAAGATTTAGATTTTATGTAATATTATTTATATAATATTATATAATGGTGTCCTTTGCAATTTTCTTTGTCACGCGATTATTAAGTTTTGCTGATTGTATAACAAAAAACAATGATCTTTGGGCTTTGATAAAAGAGGAGTTTGTATGGATGGATTCTCGACGGAACAATAAGATCAGAGAAAATCAATTCATTGTTCATCGGCGTGTCGCATGTACATAATTTGTTTGTGAATAATATCCTAAACTTCTCTCAGTATGAATGCTTTATCCACATACCTAAATAGAAGCAAGTTAATGAACGGGCAAACCAAAATATCTCAGTCATTTCTAAAATTACCATTATTTTGTTTCACTAGGTATAAGGTACAGCCTAGTGCCTAGTCCCTAGTGCTTTCTGCCTATAGTCCATATTGGTTTAGATCTGATTAAAAATCAAAGTTAAAATGGTAATAAACTGCAGTAATGTGAAATAGTACAAAATTATTAAGTTCAAACCTCAATAACAGCATAGACAGTGCTTTTAAAAAGTGTTACTATCAAAGTAAATCACTTTATTTATACCTAACTAATTTTAAGTTATGAAAAATCGAGTACAAATGTTGTTTTATTATGATATTAAATTATATTAAATTTAAGCTGACGATTTGAGCTGTTACTTGTTTTTACTTGTTAGTTGTTACCACTAACTAAACAAAATGAAAATAATTACTGTTTTTACGGTTTTTTCATATGAGTATATAAGAGGAGATCGGGGAAAAATGAGTTACCCTCATAATATTATGTTCAATTTAAAATTAATATTTAATTTGACCTTTATTTTGTTTAACTTACCTATGGTAATTAATTTAGTCCATTATTTTTTTTTTTTTTGCTCTACAAAACTCCTAGTAATCGAACGTGTCATACGGAACTGTTATTGTTTGGCGAGTTTTCCGTCAAATGGTCAACCATCAAGCGAACTTCGTTAAAGTAAGGGCGGGTGCACAACTGCCCGTTTCGTGTCGTGTCGTGTGAATTGTGAATTCAAAAATCAGGACGATACCAATTTGGTAACCATAAATTCTAACGTGGTATCATGGTACCATGGTTATCAAATTTTCTAAATAATCAACTTCTATAGACGTTTTCTTAAACCTTAACACTAGCACCGTGAGATTCGTGTAAACCGTGTTGGTAAAACGCTGGTACATAGGTATGATCAACTACCACGGTATTTCAAATTCCCTTATCAGTAACCACATCCAAATGGACGGTGAAATGTTGCGTATTTTCAACTAAAAAATGGGTACGGTTTGGTTACAGTTACAGTTTGGTAAAGCGGGGTTCACACCTCATCATGTCGTGTCGTGTCGTGTATATTTCCAGAGCTGTGATTGGCTTAACCATGCGGTTACACTTGGTTAATTAATGGTATTCTGCCAGATTCAACTAGTAATACCATGACGTTCCCACATATACCACGAAGTTGAATATATTCAACTTTTGATCGTGTGGTTAGCTATGGTCACGGCTATGGTTATTGTTAATGTGATAACTGATAAACTGAATAAAAGCAAAATAAATTTTTAATTTTAATTTCAAATTTCATTAATCATTTATCTAAAGACAAAGTAAAAAAGTTGCTCCGTGTTCGTGTTGCTACTTGAGACTTGACTGAATATAACGAAATGGCGTTTGTTAAAGTAAATAAATTTATAATTTTTACGCTTTCTATTATTATTTTACTTAAGAGGACGCTATACCCGCATTGCGCATGTGTTGTCTCCGTCTTACTTACAGTGAGTAACATAGCAAATTTTTTAGGGAACATTCTGCTTCAAGTGTAACACGTTTGTTGTGAATAGTACTACAAAACATAATTGTGTTCAAAGTGGGTATAATTATGAACTTAAACTTAGATACAGACATAAGTATGAGGTAATAATATACTAAAGGCCATACTTAAGTCTAATAATTTATTAGACTTAAGTAAATAAATAATTACCTTCTATTAACATTTGATAAAACATCTTCGAGTGAAAACAATAAACAAGAAATCACACAAACTTTTCTCCTTTGCACTTCAGAGTTATATTCATAAACTGCTCTATTGTACTGTTGGTCCATATTGTTAATTATTGACTAGTACAATTAAGTGTAGTAACTGATTCTTTGGTTGTATCGTTATTTTTAACGTAAATATCAGTATTCAGTATCAATATTCCGCAATCTGCATAGTAAATTTAAAAAAACCCGCGAAATATCAAATTGATAAATAACCATGTTGGTTACGCCATGTGTACAGGAAAACACACGGCACGGTATAGTACGAGATACACGACACAACACGACACGACGAGGTGTAAACCCACCTTAAACCATGTTGGTAAAACGCTGGTACATAGGTATGATCAACTACCACGGTATTTCAAATACCCTTATCAGTAACCACATCCAAATGGACGGTGAAATGTTGCGTATTTTCAACTAAAAAATGGGTACGGTTTGGTTACAGTTACAGTTTGGTTGCAGTTTGGTAATGTGTTCACCAATACTGGTTACACGGACTGCACGGAACACGGTAATAGTACCTAAAGTACCTATATGGCTTCGACGGTTCTTTGGATCACATAACATACCAACGACTGCGACGATGGGCTAGTTATTAAGTAGTACCGCCGACGCGACGTAAGTAAATCTTTGTTTTCCCACTGCGTAGAATCGTTGCATTCACCAGTTATTTGAACACTTCTATTTCCATACTGCAACGACACCTACACCGGACAATAGAGGCAGATTCAACTTGTTACGGTCCTAATCTCTTGAGTTTTAGATAGATACTAAAAATGTGCCACACCTATTACCACAGAATATAATAATGCTATTATAAGAAAAAAATTTATAATCCCCACTCCAAAATATTTTAACTATAATAACATCTAAATTCACTTGAATTATTTGACAATTTCATTTTCTCGTTTAGCCTAGGTACCTCAAACAAATTGTAATGGATACTCGTATCCATAAAATTTTCATAAAAACCACATAAAGATAAATATTTAAAATAAAACAAAATAATTAACATCATAATTAAGAAAATATTATATAAGTCCTAGCTAATATTAAGAATATATTCCTTCTTAATTAGAAATACCTCTAAATAAAAATTTTTGACGTTGAAACCGTGTGGATTAAGAATAAACAGCTTCAGATTTGCGGAACTATGCAAGACATCTAGTGAATCAAATAGTTTTTAACTGTTTATTTGGATTTATTATAATGAGTTATGTGTGTATTTATTTGTATTACCAGTTACTATCCAATATCGAAGAAAAAACTTGGAGAAAACGTCAGGATCATAGGAAAATTATTTTAAAAAATATTTAAGCTTTACTTCACCCTGAAATTAACCAAAGTTTAGATTATCCCACTTTTGGCCATCATACATTAAATTATAAAATTTTTGTTCGTGCCATTTATAGCACTTCAAGCATTGAATATAAGTATTATCATATTCGTGCAAATTCAACATTAAGTGTATTTATAAAACGTCTTCTCATAAAAGTTATAGAAGTACACAAACCAAAAATTAATCACGACTCTAGTTTAATCAAAAAATCAACAACATCAATTATTCCTAGTAAAAAGCTCAATAATAATCCACCAGTAAAACCTATCGACATACCAAAATACGATCCTATTTCGGAACATTCTGATGGACTACTCATGTTAAAAGAAGACACTCCGCGAAACAATAGGTTCTCGTTTAGACCATTCATTTTGAAAAGGACCACTCATTCAATGTTCCAGTTCCATATTTTTAGATGTCAAAAATGTTAACATAATAATATCTGGAGCATATATGTATTATTAACTAGTCGCCATGCCATTTTATAGCTTTTCAAATTTATATCCAGACATTTTGTTGAAGTCGATTTCACTAATTTTTCATTTTATATTTTCCTGATAAATTATAGATGATAAATTATGGATCAAATAACAATATCATACTCTATATTTTTTTATTTGAAATTGTTATTATTTTCATTCCTTCTAAATTAATTTAAATGTAAATTATACATTGGTAATTCGTAAAACGCCAACCTATGGTCCAATACTAAATAGTCTTAGAATACAATTAAATATAAAACAAATTACATATTGTCTACGATAACATCATGTGTTGACACGGACACTGTTGTCCTCGGTGAAGGTGGCCGGTCAAAAATACACTTCAGATGAAAACGAGTGAATTCGAATTTATTTATAACACATTTTTTTATGCACATAAAACAAAGTAAAGGAAACAAAAACAAGAAATAAAGAAAAAAATCCACTTCATATGATGGATAGATGTAACCAATATACTCAATGGCACGTAGGTGCAGCTCGGTTGCTGCTACCACGACGGTCACGAGCAAAAAATTGTGGTGGTAATCCAATCGGTCAGTACGTTGCCACCGGTTCCAATAATTCTTCCCCCCTCTGTAGGTTAGGTTAGGTTAGGCTGGGTAGAGAGCAAGTGCGGCTCCGCGATAGTGGTGTACTTAATGTACCTACACTACCGGAGGACCAAGTCAGTATATTCTTTGAGCTTTTGTATTTTTTTTTTAACAATTTTTGCATAAATGTTTTTTTTTTGACTCTCAAAATTGATTAAGTTTGAGTAAGTCAATTTATTTTGAATTAATGTGAAATTTGTTTCTCGTGATGTGGTGTAATGATATGTAAAATTGCATTGCATAAACGTTGTGCTAATCTTCAAGACTTAAAAACAAAATACAGTCAGTATGTAACACTTTGAGTGAATAACTACAATCACAATAACCGAATTTTTTTGGCGACATGAATTATCTTTAGGACATCACGTTATTTAGTATTAGACAATAGATTGACGTTTTACGAATTACCAATGTATAATTTACATTTAAATTAATTTAGAAGGAATGAAAATAATAACAATTTCAAATA
Source organism: Chaitophorus viminalis (assembly GCA_025469195.1). Classification (NCBI taxonomy): domain Eukaryota; kingdom Metazoa; phylum Arthropoda; class Insecta; order Hemiptera; family Aphididae; genus Chaitophorus; species Chaitophorus viminalis. The sequence goes on along the minus strand of JAIPRK010000361.1, from coordinate 731 downwards.
AAAAAAAATTGCTGTACAGTTGTGGGTAGAGTGCACCTCGTTTATAGGATAGATCATTATTACAATGGATTTGTTAAATTTGAATGCAATGATAGATATCATTGTAAACGAAAAACGATTCTGAACGGAGTTAATATATTTGTCTAAAATGTGTATATAATAATATAGTATTTTATATTTAAATTGAATTATAATGCAATTTCGTAAAAATTTAAATTTCAAACAGTTATAAAATTCTTCCTCTTAAGTCCGGTAGAATTTTTTTTATATATTTTTGAAGGTAAGCTTATGGACAACCTAGTGTTAAAATTTTGAATCTTAAGTATAAACAGAAAAAATTTTATGAATTTTCAACTACAAAATAACTTGCAAATTATTGCGATTTCAACATATTTTATACAAATTTGAACTTTATGAGCTTATAAAAAAAATTTGAGTGAAATCATCTCCGATATTTTTTAGTTACAATTAGTAAATTTATAATTAATGCTTTAATATATTTTCAAGAGTTTTCGGACAGCCAAATTAATTTTACAGATATTTAAAAAAAAAAAAAAACTTTGAAAAAATCATTGAATGGATTTAAATTCTCTAAAAATTTTTGATTTTAGGCTCCACATTTAAACAATAAGGTTGATTTTGATACTGTTGAATTTCACCAATGATCTCGGCCACTTTTCGCCGTTTATTAAAATTAATTAAATTAGGACTGTTTATTAAACAATCAGGAT
>JAIPRK010000360.1:0-233568 GCA_025469195.1 Chaitophorus viminalis | reverse complement strand
TAATAATAATAATAATAATAATAATAATAATAATAATAATAATAATAATAATAATAATAATAATAATAATAATAATAATAATAATAATAATAATAATAATAATAATAATAATAATAATAATAAACGTTTGACTAATTGCAGGAAGAATAATGAGAGACGTAGGATTATGAAATAACTGAAAATATTTTTTCAATATTCTCTGTAGTTACGCTCTATAGATACATGGGATGTATATTTTACTCAATGTTGGAAGTGTAAATATTTCTTTAGATAAATGGCATTGATTTCAATGCAAAGAAGTTGGAAAAATCTGATTTTATTATGTACCTATATACACATATTATTGTTAAAGCTTTTAATGGGTTGAAAAAATTTCTTGTAAACGTGAGTGTACATTCTAATTACGTTTATTTAATTAAATGCTTTTATATTACGTTTCAAAAGGTTACATAATCTTTCAGTAACGAGATTGAATCGAATTGAAATGATTAGTAGCCACGTATATTTCGTGTATTTAGTCTGACTGGTTTTGATCATCGAATACAATGACTAGTCGTTACATGCATATCTATACGCAGCTACTTTTAAACAATCCCTCATTTGTATTTTGCATATTTTGGATACTCGTATAAAATATTATGTATACTTTAGTATAGATGTACTTAAGCGTCAACGTGTTCAAATACATTTGAGTGATTATTTTATTTTATTGATATAAACGCCTTTGTAAGGTCCAAGTACAATGATGATAAATTTAACTATACAAAATTATATGAATATAATGTACATCATAATAAAGAAAAAATAACAATTAGAATAATTTAAATCAACTGCATTGTCTATGGGAAAGATAGATACAACATTTTAAGGAGACTCAGCTTATTAAACTGTAAATTACATGTAAAAAATTACTATGATTACTTAGATGCTTAGATTACTATGATACGCAAGTTAAGTCGTTCCTGATGCAAACCGATTTTATTAACAAGTCGACCTGTTTGTTGCCTGACTTGTTTGCATGTGAGTCTTTAATAATTAATATTAAAATAAAATCTGTACACCGAAACTTTATTACGTTAATACTCATCGAAATAAAAGTGATCGTTACGCTTATATGTGTACAAAAATGCAACTGATTTTATCTATGAAACCAATTTGATTTGGTTAAACCACATACTAGATCGATCTTGAACTAAAAAACGTTTTATGTGATGATTAAGATCGCTATAAAGCGTTTAAATGGTGCATGATTAAACTGCTTTAATTTTTACACCACCGTTGATATTGTGCATGTAAATGCAGTAAATGTTGTGTTTAAGAACATAATAAATTGTGCTCGCGTATAATAACATGATGTATATAATATTAACTATATAGTGTTGTGTAATAAATAAAATTGCTAAAATCTCGAATAATACCGTGAATAATACGATAGTACATATTATCAGTGGTGGATTTTCGACATTTTCTTGAGGGGAGATCCTGAAAAATTATAATATTCATTTCAAATACTCAATTTTAATTATGGAGACATGGAATACAATCCGTATCATATCTTACAGCTATAGTCCGTCGATAGTTATTGTCAGTTATTATGATAAAATTGATATAAAATTAAATAGGTATATATATATATATATATATATAAGATTACATCAGTGTCTGGGGGTCCAGAACTCATGGACTCCCCCTCCCCATAAATCCACCATTGATACATATTATATTATAAGTACTATTAGGTATACTATGCGCTGTGTTATTCTTAAAAAGTAAATATACCCATGCAACGTAGTTATAAGATCAGCAAACCACGTTGCCGGTTTTCACTTCGAACTTTTTTACAAATATAGATTATATCTGTTAAACTCCTGCCACGCATATATGTATTGCATTTAAGTTTGTTGAAAAAGTGAAAGTTCTGTCTTTTCCTCCGTCACGGAGCTACGGTTTATCATTCTTCCGCGACGATGTCTCGCGAACGTCTTACGGGGGTCCGAAAAATCGAGCGGTAAAGCTGGTAATATGCACGCTATTTTCGTGTTAATCGTCTGTTCCCCGTCAAGGAAAAATATTGCGATTGTCATCCAATTGAATGGGTAAATTTAACAACATAAAAAAATTATAACCTATCACAGTGGTTCTCAATCTTTTTTTATTTCATACTCTCCTTGTAATTTTTCAAAAATCTTACGCCCCTCTCCCTTAATTATAGTTCAGATTTAGAAGATTTTTTTTTTTTTTTTGTTTTAGTAATATATGTCATATAACTAATGATCTATTTTTTTTCATCAATCTACAAATAAAATATAAATCAACTTAATAATTATTAATATTACGTTTATATTTTTAAACCCAATTTTATGAATATTGAAAATGGCATAACTATATTTACAAAAAAATTCTCGTTATTTAATTATCGATATATCCCTCTAGAGCTAAATTCTCCCTGAGAGGGGGGAATTTCCTTCCGGTTGAGAACCGCTGACCTATCATATGTCATATACGTGGACAGCCGCGTTCGATCCTATCTGCTGCGCGCTTATGGATACCGGGGTCTCGAACGAACGGGCGTCCTTATGTTACTCGCAGCCGGGCGTGTACGCAGTAAAACTTTGTCCGCCGACTGTTTTCGGTATTGATAATGTATATATAATATTATCTAAATCGGAAGGCAGCAGCAAAGGCGATATCGATTTATCGGGGGCGTACACGTATGATAATAATAATAATAATAGTAGAACTCTATACACAGTAACGTTCACCTTTTGCATTATCCGTATACTACTCTTAATATATATATATATATATATATATATATATATATATATAAACGCATTATATGTTATAGTATTGAAAAAAAATATGTATATCACACGATAATAATAAAACTTTCGACGCTTGTTATTATACTCGACCGAAGCCGACGACGAGATCATCTTTCACTGCGTCCGTCTGCATCCCGCGCACGATTATAATACGTATTTTGCATATACGATATTATTATAACAGCGACCTCGGTCGTAACATACAACATTATAATGTGATATCGTCATTGAGGTTCACGCGAGCGGAGCGGTCGGTCAATAACAAATAGAAGAGAAAAAAAATTGGCCGTTTTTTGTTACCCGAAACGCGCAGTACCACAGATCGCGCACAAGTTGAAAAGCACTATTATTGATACCGCATGTGCGGCTGTTGCGAACGGACCGTTGAGTTTTATGGATATTCGAGAAAATATACTCCATCGCGTGTGTCTTGTATTATAATATTATTGTTCAGAAATAATACGCACTCGTCGGGATATAATCCGTTTCGGGTATATGTGCCATCACCGGGCGCACATTCACATGTGTTGCGAATGAGAACGGTCAATTCCCCCTCCCCCCGCTGATCACCGAAAAATGTGAGCAATACGAGCGCGTATAATAAAAGAATACGTATATATTCGTGAATACATATAGGTCGCATTACTGATCGGATTATGAGCGCGCGTTTCCGATTCGCTTTTTGAAAACAAAATAATATAAAAATAAAATATTCGTAACTGAAAATATGACGTATATATATTATTATCAATATTATTATATTCACGCCATTTACGGTCCGGTCGATTTATCGAAACAAGCGGTACTCGCGATGACTGCAGGCGTTTTAATTTACTCCGAGTTCTTTGAATTAAAAAAGTACAGCTCAACGGTTTGGACGTAATTGCAACACGAAATCATTATTTAATATTAAATGTTTAATACGTAGGTACTTACAACGACCAGAAAGCGTATTATTGAAGTTTCACTCATTATGTATAGCATAATGCATGAGACTCGTGAAAATTGAGCATAGACGTGTTAGAATCTACTATACGTTATTATATTAGTAATTTTCGTACGGTTCTCGGTTTGTTTTTCTATTTTTCTTTTTTTTTCAGTTTTCATCAAACGTTATTGAGAATAACATTTTACGATAGCTATAAAGGATGTTTTTTTTTTTTTTTTGAGGTCAAGTGATTTTGGAACCATATGCCAAATATATTTCAATGATTATAGACCTATTATAATCACATGTTATGAAACATATTATAACGCTCATATTTTATGATGTAACTCGTCCAAGAACAAGCGGTCAGAAAAGTATGCGTATTTTCACTCTTATTTCATGATATGAAGAGATATTAAAATATTGTACATTATTCAGAATGAGGTATAATCCTAAAAATTATTTAAATTATACCGTAAATGTTCGTTATTCAAACATAATCAATTAAATATTTGTGCAGTATATCTCAAAGTTGCCTTTGACTGAGATAATTGTACTAGATATTTCTACTTTTTTTATAGGTACATATAACAATCATGATAAAATAGTAATTATTTGTGCTGAGTTTGAATGTATTTTTGTATTACATTTTGTATACATTTGATTGTACGTGTAAAAAATCTGAAGACTATTGAGAATTAACAGTTAATTTATATGTGCATTATATTATAATTTATAGATATTATGTTATCACTTAGAATGTATTATTTACATGAATAACGAATATATTTTCATCTTTTTTTCATTTCCGATGTTTCATTTTTTTTAATAAAAACCCTTTCAATTTAATGTTCACTCGTTTACTGTAATTAATAATACAGCCGATTCGTAATAACTCAATTTTCATTAAATTCCCCTGAAGAATAATTGCATATTTTAGATTAACTAGGTTACCGGAATATTTCAATTCTGATATATTTTCTTTAAATTCAAATAATCGAGAATTGACTGTGATTAGAAATATGGTTGAATCAGAAAAAAAAAATTACCTAAATGTGTTCCTTTTAATATTTATTCGTAGAAATTTTCTCATGATTTTTCTTTTTTTTTATTATTATTATTTACACCAAGAGAAAAACTCTTTAGGCCAAGTTGGTCTTTCAGAGATGGAAATTCAAAAGCATAGTCACGTATTACGACAGTGAGTTGAACTCTAAATACTTTAACATAACGACGCCAATTTTTAAGGAAATACCTGAAAGTAATTTTTTACAGCTATGGATCAATATGTAACTACTTATTTTTTGCTATAAGAATAATACGTATATATTATTAGAAAAATATATTTACTTAAGATAACGTTAGTTAACGAAAATTATAAAAGTTCCATAACTCTCTTGTGGGTTTGATTTTAAGTTAAATATAAGTCAAACGTACGAATTTAAGTACATATACTTTTGTTTTTTTCTTGATGTAATACTCACATTACTCAAATACATTACTATATAAATATTCCTAAATATTTTAGCGTATGAAAACGTCTCTTTTCCAGAGTCTCATACATTTCCGTTTTTATCAACTATCCGTAATACATTTCCCCTATAAATTTTGTTTATACCGATCCGTTTCCTTTGAAAAATACTGCTGTAAATTCCCAATACAAGCTTTTGTCCAACATAAAGATTCATTCCTTTGATTAATAAATTCTAATACTTTTCTTCGAGAAAAGTTATATTGAATTAAATCATTTTTGGATACTAGACTACCATGGTTCCTATAACATATGTTTAATTGTTTTTTCTCTTCCCCGTCGTATGCGCATAATTTGATGGTGAATAATACATTCCAATCGGGTAATCTTTGCATACTATGTCAATGCATTAGATAAAAGTAACCGGCCAACACTAGAAACTTTTGCAGTTATCCTGTATGACCCTTGTAAGCAAACAACACGTTGACATGGTACATACTATGAAAATATCGTTCATATTACAGCTCGAGCACCACGCGAACGTTTCGAATTTAAGTGACAGATTTTATAAGGCCTTATAATTTGTATAATATATCATACGTTATGTTTGTATTCGTTTGTTTTCATCCATTCAATTATAATTGTTATCTTGCACATTTCCAAAAAAAATAATGAATAGTATTAATTAAATTCTCCAAAATATGTTAAACTTTAACATTAAAATTTCGAAAGGAAACTTATAAAATACTTTGAAACAAAATAAAATTTGTTTATACATTGTAAATTGATTTCCATAGAGTTTTTTATGATGGTCGGTAAAGTATAAATTTACTCGGATTGATTGTATGTTCTGGAGTTATGAATATTCTTATACTCGGATTATACGTAGATATCAAAATAGTTATTTATTTATATAAACGATAAACAATAAAATGTTTATTTATTTTCATATTTTTCTTTCCCCCAAAGAAACGATAAAGTCAAAGATAAAAAAAATTTAAACCGAATAAGCTTTATATTTTTAAATAATATGCTAAACTAGTAGTATAATAGTAATACGACTTATATATATATTTTATAAAATATGACGAATATTTACAATTCTTACTTTCCTTGGGTATGCTAATGTTGATTGAAATGATTTGACGATTTGCATTTATATAACACCAAAATTGATCTGCATTAATATATACGTATGGATAAATAGGTATACTATATTACTTATTACAATAAAGCTGTGAAACTTCTCGGTTATTACATAGCAATGATATTTCAACGTAACAGATGAAATTCTGTACAGATTTATCTTATCAAACGCAAATGAGAAGTGAATAATCAATAATGTGTATCGAAAACAAAACAAAAAAAAAAAAAAACATTTAATAGCTTCTATTAATAAGAAAAAAACGAAATCATTTCCCTACGTCTAATACAGATAATACTTAAACGGATTTATTTGCTCCGATTGAAACATCAAATTTATATTAGGTTACATTTTCTCAAATTTATTATTATTTATTCATTTCGGTACGTTTATTGAATATTGATATATAATATTGATAAGTTTATGCCTGTATTCCTTACAAGAAAAAAAAAAATATAATAAAAAATGTTCAAAGCTCAATAAAATAAGAAATTGGAAAATTCGTGTTTCATTTCCTCAAGAAACCCGATAAAATTATAATTGAATTGTGCTGCTATTTAATAAATTGTTTAAGTCAAATCGTACAACTGGAACAACAATATAATATTATAATATCGTACACTTTTCAGATTTTATTACAATCCACAAGTGTTGTTTAACGATTTATCATATTGTTACGTACGCATTATTATTAACTTAAGACACTATAGCTATACTATATTGTGTGCTGTATACGGGCGACAATAACGCAATAAATTCTCGATCGCGTAAAAAGTTATTTGATAATATTGACCTGATGAAATATATTATGATAATATAATTATATTATCGTTCCCGTTTTCATCGTCTACAAACGATACCCCGGCAATCAGCGTGCGTTTTCCGTTGGATTTATTTCGTGGTGTTATTGTGTTCAGACCGTATACGTCACTGTATCGTTTAATTGTTTGCGTTATTTTATTCGGGCTGCGATCAATATTAGCATAGTGAATTTAATCAGCTTAATAATAAATGAAAAAAAATATAATAAAATAAAATGAACATGCTATATAGGAACTTTGTTATTAGTGCGCGCTATCGTTTGAATATCATCCGTTCTTGTCATTTATTAGTCGGTTGGACAGTAAAACGAAACCGATTTGAATATCGATAGTAATCATTTGTAAATTAATGTACTTTGGCCGTTCATACTCTCGCACTCTATTCCCGACGAAACATTATTATGATAGTATTGTTAATTAGTTGGAAGTATTAATATTTAATTATAAATTGACATTGAACAAAAAAATGTTAAACAAGCCCTCGGTGTTCAACGTTATAATAACAATATGCACGTTGTTTTACACGCATTCGCGTTCGCAGTCTGTTTTATGATTATTTCGATAAAATATATCACAAACGAACATTTTTAACCCTCTCATTAATGTTTCGTTAACATGCGAGTAAAACAATGCATACAGAACATTACGATTGTTGCAGTTTAAACGCACAAACATTATTATATTTACGTATTACGTTTCCTATGAATCGAAATGGTTTTAATTAAATATGAAAATCGTACTCGAACACATTAATTAAGAAATATAATAATCAATAATGGTAACATTTCTTGAAAACAATTAGGAATGAAAAAATGTAAAAAATAAATATAAATTTAATTTCATAATATATCATATTATACTAACTTGTTCAGTGGGTCCCATATATATATATATATATACAGTTTGTAAATTAATTGGAAAGTCCTCTTACTATGAGAAAAAAAAATTTGAAATCGAATTTCAATGAATTTTAATGAATGAGAGCATTTTATATTTTCAAAAAACAGCAAATTGTAAGATCATACGGGTTTTTGATTTTTTAGTAATCGTATTAACTACCGTTAAACATCTTCAATTTAAGTAGCTATTTATGTCATTATTAATTTTAATTACATTTTAACTTCATTTCAGTCTAAATTAAACCTTGTCTTATCTGAGAAAACGTTTAAATGTGTGATATTTAAATTATAAATGGCATTAAAATACTTAAAATTACCTATCTGAATAATGATACCAATAACAATATTAATTATACTTATATAATGATAAAAATTCTTTTATAAAAATTAAAAAAAAAATTTTGGTGGTTGTAAATTTCGGATTTTTTTAAGCGTGGTAAAAGATAGGCTATAAATCACGTCATATTATGTTAAAAAAATGGAACTTCAATATCTACATTATATTAGGAGTAATAACTACTGACTTTCCAATTGATATACATACGTTTATGTATATATATATATATATATATATATATATATTAAGTAATTAAGTTATAACCTGGGCTCTTAAGTTTATGCATTTGAAGGTTTTATTTGCTCTATTATGGAAATAATATTATAAGTGTTATAACTTATACCTTTGTAATAATAATAATAATAATAATATATCATATTATTTCTATGAATAACTATAAATGTATGATTTTGTTATGAATTATATCAATATAAAAGAAATCATTCAAAATGGTCACTAAAAAGTAAAAAACAAATTTATTTCCATGACTTCTCTATTTGATTACTTTATTACATCTTAAAAATGTCCCAGTTTTACATTAAATTTTTGATTTCTTAGTAAAATATTAGTAAACATGCTATTATATTGATTTCTAATTAAATATTTAATAATCCAAAGAATTTCTGTTAAAATAAAATTTACGAAATTTCATTAATTATTCATTTATTGTTATTTTATAGTATGTATCATAACAATGACATCCATATTATATTGTCTTTTTAGGTATATTTTCGAAGTCCTCTTGTTTGAAATTATTTAGAATTTTTTTATTTTTATTTTTTTAAATACTTTTGAACATGATACATTTCACTGATTAAAAACTGCATGAAAGTGCAATGAATTGTTAAACTATTTGAAATAAAACCCAATTTCATTTTAACTGTTTAAAATTGGCTTTTTAATCTCTAAAATTTAATTTATAATATGTTAGTACATTAATAATAGTAAGTTGAACTATTTCAGATATTTAATTTACTTTTTAAATTAAATTTAAACTGAATTATATTTTTAAGGCGTAATTTGGGCACTCTACTTATATTATTAACATTGTTCAATAACGTGTGAATAATAAATAATAATCATGAGGATTCATATTCGTAATATATTCAAATATGTTTCACCACATATACTTTTTATAGGTAATAAAGGAAATAACACGAACTTTGAAGAGTAAATAAATTAACATAACAATTTCAAGTAGTTAATATTACAATATTGTTTTATAATTTTATTTTATCAGCTTTATGGGTCGTTTTTTTACATTTTTACAATGAAATCAATTGAAATTATTTTAATAATATTGTACCGTACTTGTGTAAAATGATTTTTGTTTCTAAACTTTTAAATGTACTTGTTTGAAATTATTGTTTGTAAACATTTACCAAATAGTAGTTATTGTATCTATATTTGGACAATATTAGATTTTTAATACAAAATAACTACATCTAGTTGATAGTATGATTAAAATCGCATCGGGATTCAAAATAAAAAGAAGTAGATACAAAATGTTATCGTTTTCCAACGTAAGCATATTATAGTATTATACGTATTATATTAATCGAAATGTTCATAAAAAATTGTAGACGAAAAATTATTGAAAACAAACATAATATATTAATTTTTAAAATATTGACAATATAGCAAGTTCTCATACTTACCAATATTGCATTGCTTCTCGTTGCGATTTAAATGAATACATAATATAATTAGATTGAATTATATAGGTATACATTATTCAGTGTTCGAAATATTTTATTGACTGTATAACACATGTGCGGTGTTTAATATTATACGTGGTACATTATATATACATACGCAGTTAATTTACACAATTTTCGCGTATTATTGAATATCACTTAAATATATAGGTGCGCATTTACGATGCGTAACTGGGCTGTATGAATAATTAAACATTATCGAAGTGTACAGCGGACTGCGTTGCCCGTTTTGTTTTCTATTATTTATTAACACGGAATTGGCGAAATAACGGTTAACGAATGGTTACCTATTCTATTATTATACTATGTTACATTCATCGCTTTGCTCGTATAAACGAAACACCAACCGTGTAATCCGTATACTTACGCATTTATGGCAGGCTCGCGTTCACTATGAACGTGTATACCTTTTAGAGGTATTATTTTTATTTCTTTTTATTTCCATCCGTCTGCGTTTTCCGAAATTGAAAGGATGTGGTTGATGACTGTCCACGTGCAATTAATTATGTGTCCGACCTTTCACCGCTGTCATGTTATTATTACAATTATTATTATTATTATTATTATTTAATATTGCGATATGTTGCTGTCGCAGGTCGTCCTGAACCGAAGGTCAGATGGTGGAAAGGAGAAACGCTTATGGACACTGGCAACGAAGGGATTTCGGACCAACTGTATTCATCGTCGTCGGTCAAGAAGAATCAGCTAACCATCGACGCACTCGGCCGGTACGATCAAGGGGCCGTTTACACGTGCCAGGCGTCCAACAGCAATCTGTCCGCGCCCGTCAGCGCCAGCGTCACGATCGAAATGTTTTGTGAGTATACACACGCGACTTGATTATAATATTACATTACGAACGCGGTGGACTGGTGTACGTTATAATATACAACAGTGCCAGTAGATTTGAGCAGTAAAATTAATGAAATAAATCTAGCGGCAGCCAAAGTCACGACCGAGCCACATGTCACACGGTGCAGGTTACATACGAATGATCTGGGATGTATGATAAAATTAGTACCATTAGCTGTATTAAATAATATGCGGTCGTGTCTTGTGATAATACGTATATAGTAATCAAATTATACATAAACTTTTTTAATAGCAGATGAGGAGGATCAACTTCGAAAACGATTTTTTAATAATAAAACGTTATCGCAACATCAAAATAAATATTCATTGCAGTGGTTCCTAACCTTTTTTATTCTACGTCTCTTGGTAAATTTTCAAAAATCTCAAGTTTTTCCCCTCTCCCATTAAATAAGAATTATTTAGAAGATCTTTTTTTTTTTACATAATTTTAAAAATAAAACATAAATTAACTTACAAATTAATTTTCTGTCACTTTTGGATATGAGTTGATCACCAATGGTCAGAATTTCTTTTAAGATTTTTCATCAAATATAATTTTTACACTTGAATCCGACTTGAGCTCCAAAAATTTACCACCCTGATTTTCATCATGTATTTTTTCAATTGATAATCTGAATGGGTTTCTCACTAAGTCTAACTTATCTCCGTTGATGTATGGAAATGAAAGTTCAGATTCGTCCTCTAGGACAGTTAAATGTTAAACAATTACAATGTTTATTGGAGGGTAGAAACTTAAGAAAGTTCTCCAAACATTGAAAAGTTGTATACTTTTTAATATTTCTTTTCAAATTTTGTGATTTGTACTTGAGAGCGCTCAGAAAATATTTGTATGGTTTCCTGGCATTTGAACATTGAGTTTATCAAACTGCTCGTTATTTCATCGTAATTATATTCCCCTCGTGGAGTATTAGTATCCAAATTTCCCTCTGGGATGACTATGCGCGACTTTTACTCAATATTTTATGTTAGCAAGTCACTCATTTTTGATATTTAGAGTATTATACATTTTCAAAAATAACACGGACCAATTCAAAATGGTACGTAGCCCATCGTTATTTAAAAGTATTATAATATAGGTTTTAAACGACGTGCTACACTACAGCTACAGGAAAGATAGCATACTATTATGACGTGATTTACCGTTCACTTTTGAGCTCGATATCACATCACGATCCGTTTTAGCTCGACGATCGGTGCCACGTGTGATGGTTTTTGACGTGTCACCCATTATTTTGTGTCTTTGTTGCATGTCACATTACAGTTCAATAACTGTGGAAATATACTATAACGTAATAGAATGATGTGTAGGATACTCCTCGTAGGTTTTCAAACGAAATTATTTCCCATCTGTACCCCTTGTATATTATTTACTCAGTCAATTTTTCTATTGAATAACCAAAGTCTGATTTCACACAAGTTAGTTTCGTTGGAAACAGCACTACAGCAGTATATTTTACGTAATACGTACAAAATCGCTGTTTTGTTTTCGACGTGAAGCAGTTCAAATTAGACACTTTAATTGTGTTAGGAGATTGGACAATAGCCTAAGCCAAATTATTTCCAATATGGTTTTTATGTCACCTTGTTAATATTGAAAACATAAATGATTTTTAAACCAGAGAAGTACGATAAAATTATTTACCAATGTCATATTTTGTAGATATAAAAATTTATATCACTATTCTTATACAGTTATTTATTTATTTTTCGTATTATAGACCATTTTTAGACCCTTTGCTTATAACACTAAATTATTCTCTTCCTCTCTATTATACGCATTGTTCATGTTCCCATAGCAATCTGGACTTGTGACTCCTGCACGTCTTTTTTGACTACATTTCACCACCACATGGTCTTTTCCTGTTTAACTTGTTTACAAGTACCGTCTTGAAAACACGGTTGTCGGCTCTTCAAATGTGGCCTGCCCACTCCAATCTTACTCCTTTTACAAATGTATTATACTTCCTTTTCCATATGCAACTGTTCATTTATACTTCTCTCCTACACTTTGGTATCAAGGTTATCGATGGTACCATGCATTTTCCTAAACACTTTTTTTCCTTCAAAGATATTTAGTCTATTTTCATTGGCTGTTGTAGCCCAGATACAATATGCATTATACACAACTATTGTGAGATACTACGTGGTATAACTAATATTTATAATGTTTTTTGGTATTTCTATACAATAATTTTAACTTTAACTGATTTTTAACATCTATTTCAAGTTTTCAGATGAAATATTTATTATCATTATGCTTACAGTTTCTAATGTTTTTGTTGACTCCTAGGTGTTTGAAGTCATGGACTTGTTAAAATGAGAGCCCATTGACTATCAAATTTAATTCGTCTTTAACATTTTGTATTTCTCAAGTCATACACAGTTCGTAACAATGATAATATAATAATGATTACTATTATAAATTAATATGTTCAGACGAGAGGAAGATTTTTTTTTATTTGTATTAATATTATTTTATTCATATAGCATGCTGAATCGCAACGTTACTACTAAATTGTTCCGTGCAGACCCTCATCAAGAGTTCCTCACGCTATTGAATTCCTATCTTCTCGCACTATACGTTATATTAGAAACAATATCCTGTTGACGTACAGACAGTTGGGGGTAGCTAAGAGCCGACACTGTGCTAACTGCTGTTACCGAGGAATCGGATGTTGAACGTTTTTTTTTATATATATATACAAGGGTAAGATCCCTTGGTATATTGGCCGTAACCCGACAAATGGATTATAATTAAATTCTTTACGTCAAAAATCATCCAAAATCCGTTAAACTTAAAACCTGATTCCTCAACTATTTACTTAAACAAAAATGGCATTCCATAGTCTTATTTTTAAACAAAATTGGAATAACTAAAATATTGCTGTTTATATAGAATACTTTGGTCGTATTATATTATTCAACTTGATACATTTACCGAATAATGTAAATAATAAGTATTTCACTTTAATTTAATTTTCTATTTATTTTATATTTTTTTGTTGTATTAATACAATGTATGAATTTTCACTATTTAAAATATTCCATAATGGTTAAAATATCATAAAATATTTTCAATTAAAAAGTATAATAATTTTATTTGAAATAAATTAAACGTTTAAATTGAGATAGAACCAACTGTTGTATTGTTCTAGATTAATAACAAAATACTATTTGCATACAAGGCATTGAATTTCTTTGGGATTCTCAGAAATTGTGGAATTCATTTGGGAAATCATTTAAGCGATTAGTTTTCCAGTGCTTCAGTTTATTGTAAAGAAAAATAAGTTTAAGTTTAACCTAATAAAGAAGAAACACAGTTAATTTAAGAAAGATTTTTAAACAAAGAGTAACTTCCAAATTCCTAAGAAGGCAAAAAAAAATATAAACTTTTATTGAATTTAATATCGATTTGTAACGAATTTGTTACTAGTGTGTGTGTGGGTAATTATTTGAAAACAATAGTGAATCAGTACCTAATTTAATACTTCTTGTATCTAAATACAGCCAAATAAATTTCAAGTTAAAAAAGCGCCATTCAACAAGTCCATATTGTATTATAAAAACGAATGTACCTATTTTAATTAATCTAAACCAAATTCATGGCGATTCTAACGATGGAGATTCAGTTATTTTTTATATTTTAACACTCGAAGAGATCAAGCTTCAACAGAATATGATTATACGATTTATAAGAACACATTTTAAAAACTCCACTTAACCATTAACGTCAGTGTAGTAATTTGTAACATAATATTAACATACAAATGCCTTGGTCATGCTTTTCCAATTGCAGTACTCGGTAATATATTAAAATATAGTAAATTAAACCTTTTATTTTTTTCCTCAAGCAGCACGAGTACATTGATCATTACAACCATTTTCCGTTACTCATGGAAACATTTAAATCAATTACTAAGACTGGTTTCGACACGACTATTTGCTACATCCACCACACAGTGTTACTATTATTATAATCACAGAGCTGGAAATTCCATATGTTAACATTCACTTCAAAGACTTTGCGTTTATAATAACCGCAATAATAATTGGTATCGTGTGTGGAGCAAATTCCTCAGAATTATTGTTTCATTTGTAAAATAAAAAAAATAAATAAATAAAAATACCGAGTGACTAGAATAAATAAATTTTAATATTTTAGTAGAATTATTTGTGTGAATCATGCACACACTTACTGGTGTAATAACGATACATTATAATTTATAAGTAATGTATCTCACTCCACAGCCCTAAGCAGTATAATCTATCATATTATTTCCGCCTATATTCAAGGTTCAAATATTATATAACACTGAGTAAAAGTAAATACTTGCGAACTTGATTTAAATTTTAAATATTATTAACAAGCCAAACATAAACAGGAACAAAAACACTCAAACCATCGTAGAAAATTCAGTTGTATAACAATATTGCAGGTCTCTAAAAATCACTTATGGTATCAGTAGGTATACATGCATACATACATGGGGTAGGTACTCAATGTTGACAGTAAATTTTCGTGAAATGAATTAAAATAAAACAGCATACCAAAATATTACCTTTCTTATATTGTTAGTGTATTCAAATGTATAATACTTTTTTAAACCGCAGATAACGAAGTCGAACACAAACTTGCTTATTATTATACGCGTATACGATTTTGAATTCCAACAAAAATACAATAATACTGTTTATTCAAATTATTTTTAATTTTCAATCCCAATAATAATATAATACAAGAGCATATCTATATCCTTTACGTAAATGAAATCATGTAAATACCATCAATGATTAAAACCATCATCGATGAGGTTATTTATACATTTTTACTGGAACAATTTTCAACTATATTTTGGGTTAAATATATATATATGTATGTATGTATGTATTTACCATTCAATTATAACATAAATGTAGTTTATTAATTCGTTGTTTATTATGTACATACAATTTACATTGTGAATAATGTAAAATGTGTACTAGATATGTGTAGTGCTTTACGCGCACTTGTATTATAATATTATCCACGAATATACGCGTCATGCAGTGCCGTTTTGTTTGATTTTTGGCAAATGAATTATAAAAATTATGCATAATTTAAGCCGGTGAACTCAAACGCCAAACAAATAATCAGTATATACCTATATACACTAGCCAAGGGCTTATCAACATTTTCAAATTCATTAAAAATTTTAATAACTTTATGGGCATAACCATTATTTTTAATATCCCCACCGAACAAAAAAACACCAAAGTCTTGTTGGTGTGTATTCTATAATATGGTTGATATGCCGGGAAATGAAAATATTACGCAGTATTTTTTAAAACGCAGCATTTTATAAAATAATACGCAAAACAACAGCGAATCAAACCAAAAGCCGAAAACCGTTTGATTGTAAAACAGCGGAAACCGTTGTTAACAACGCGGTCCAAGAAGTGGTAAAAAGTGAACGTAGTAATACCACGTGATAATTTGAGTCAACTATATAGGTCTAGCCTTCCACCGAGGACATTAAATATAAGTCGTTCCTATCAACTACAGATATGTCATCGTCTAAAATCGATGTGGTCATGAACTATATTCTTCACTCATTCACTGTTTAATGATAATCATGTTATTGCACTATACGGTTTTAGAAATGTTCATATTACATAAATTACTAATCGAAAGTATGGTAATATATCATTGACAATCGATAATTATTTATGTAAAATTTATAATTTGAAATAACAAAACAAAAATTATTTAAACACTGGGTATAAGTTTTACTTTCGACCGATTTCTTCACTACACTAAATTACAAAAATATGTTTTTATGTTAAATTTAAAAAAAAAAAAAAAAACTTTGCATTCTTAAAAAATATTATTCTAAAGAAGTCCGACATTTCTTTTTTTGCCACGTCTTTAAAATAATAAATGTTTATAAATAATGACGTATTTATTGTAAATATTTTCAAAAAGTTAAATTTAAAAACTGTTAAAAAAAACCGGCAGACGGATTTTTTGATAATAAGACTAAGTTACCAAAACGAATATGAAAAATAATAACAAGTATTATAAAACGAACACATTTTACAGTAATTCACAAGTAATGTATTTAATGTAATAATGTATTTTACTGTCAATTTCCAGATAAAAAAAGTATCACATGTGAATTTGAAACACTTTTACACCGAAAACATTTGTATATTTTTAGTTTCCACTGAGATTAAAACTATTTTACTGGAAATTCCACGTTTTTTTTTTGTAACTTCTACGGTTTTTACGAAAACGTACCTATACCAACAACGGACCAAAAATATATTTTTCGTTATACTGGCTTGAAAGCATTTTTTCTCCAATTATTTTACGGTGACGTTTTTCTACCAAAAAAAAAAAAATAATAATAAATAAATAAATAATGATAATAATAAGAACAATAATAACACTCAACCACAATTTTAATTTATTTTGAATGAAAAAATAAAAGATATTTGAAAAAAAAATGTAAACAACTATAACACCTACATATTGTATATAATACTAAAATAGATTTTATTTCGGATGGGCATATATGTTAAACGTTACAAGTATTGAACGAAATAAGAACATTGTGTTAACTTCAAAGACCATTATTGGCATTTGATTCGCTCTCAGTTGATAAAGGTAACGCTAAAGGTAAAAACTAATAATTATGCAATAGAGCAAAATTGAAATATTTTCGTATTCATTTTTAACTACCTATAGACAGGAATAATTAATATGATTGCTAATAAACGCAGTGCAATACAAAATATATACTATTTGCTTTGTAGACATTAATATTATTATATAATGTTAATTAAAAGAGGTTAAACTTTGTAGGTACTTGAAATATTTATGCGCCAATATTTATTATTATACTTTGTGCGCGGAAGAACTTCAAGTAAAACGTGATAGACGTGATTATAATTATCATTATAATCATCATCGTTCTATACTTGTTCGATAAGGATCATAATATTGTGATGTAAACGAATAAACTTATCGTTTATTAAACTAGAGAGTGCAATAAATGGATGCATATGTATCGTATAAATTACCATACCACTAACCAGATGATATACCTATAAACATTTTTTTTAACATTTATTTGAATATAATATATAGTATGAAATAGTATTTATAATAATTATTGCGCATAATACAATGACATGAAAGCATGAGGTGAGAATCAACCAGTATTAACATTTAGACCAATTATAATTAAGTTGAAATCCATGACACATCAGTACACTTGAAAAGTTATCTCTGATGGAAATCAGTTATTTTTAAGTGTTAAGATAATTTTTAATATTGTCATAGAAAAACTGTTTTGTCAAATATTTTAATATTGATACGATTAGATGTTTTGGATATTTATTACAGTTGTGCGTTTTAACAACCAAAAGTAATTCATAATAATTGATGAATTTGAAATGTATTATTTCAAATAACATATTAGTGTGATTGTATTTATTCATCAAGTTTTGCATTTATATTATAAAATTACTTCTTGTATATACCTACAGTGATCGTTAATTAATATAATTGACACATTATAAACTTATACCACGTGAAAACATTTATAAAAAAATAGCTTTAGGAGTATTTAGTCTAAATGTATAAATATCTCAATAAAATAACAAAAACTGCATATAGCTTTGAAACTACCGAATGACAGGTGTATCGTAAATTTTTCTTAGACTTCGAAAAATCTTGGGCATTATAATATAAAAAAAATTCCAAAACAAATGAATAGTTATTTTAATTTACTCAAAGTGCAATAATACAGTTGGTACACTAATTGGAATAAAAAAATCGGTGACATAAGACTTAAAACGAAATGTACATTATTGTAATGCTAAAGTAAAATACATCCAGTTGAACTCGAAATCTTAAGAATTGAGTAGACTTATTTTTATACTATAGAAATAAAGGCTTTATAATGATAGCAAGAGTCCAGGAACAAAAATGTTCACTATATATCAATCATTTCTCTCTCTGATTAATATGGTTATTATTCCGTTCTCGTAATAAAAACATTTTGAAAAATATGTCTCTAAATACAAATATCTGCATCAAATCAATATACAATTATATTCATATATAACAATATAGTTTTCAAAATATAAGTATGAGTACTTACTTACTACCTATTTTATTATTAATTTCAAAATACGTATCTAAACATTCGGTACCTTATAAATGCACAAATGTATATTTATTTAAATGAAATTCAAAAAAATATATCTCATTAAAATATTTTTTTAATAATACCTTCTTTTGACAACATGCTATAATGTGTACATTTTAATATTTTATTAGGTAGGTACACAAAATACTCGTAGAGAGTCATAATGTATTTTATATAATACGAGTAAGTACCTATAATATATTTATTGTAATCAACTATATTAAAATAATTATTTCATTTGAATCAGTTCACTAGGTTAGGAGACGGATAGCCATGAAATAGAAACTATTAATTATTGTAACACATTTTATAGTAAAATTTAGGGAAAAGAATAGATTTGAATACTCTAAATAATTAATGATGTTAAACACAAACAGAAACACTGGTTTACGGTCTTTTTATTCTGAAATTAAATACAAAATAAAAAAGAGTTATAATTAAACCAAATTTCCTAAAACAAGGAAATATAATTATTAAGTAAAATAAATGTTTACGCTGTGAAATTGGTGAATGAATTCTAATACTGGGTACTCTATTTTTATTTTTATTTTAAAGAGAACTCATAATAATATTGTTATGTTTATGAAATACATGCATAGAAATAAAAAAACAACTCTGAACACATAGTGTATTAATTACTTTATTGCCATAAATATCAACGTCAATGTAATTTGCTGTATTTTAATAATTGTATTCTTATATACCTTTAAAATTTTCTATGGAGTGTGATTATTTTATTTGTAATTTAAAACGAATCAGAATAAAAATACAATTTATGCATGAATCACTAAAAAAGAACAAAAGAATTAATAATAATAAACTTTTTAAACAATCAACTTTTTCAGATATTATAATCATTTGTACATATTAATTTTATATTTCACATTTTACAATATCATGAATACATAAAGGCGTTAATAGCGTTTAAATGTTATACACAACACTCTAAAGCAACAAAATAATAATAATTTATCAATCACCTGCGTATATTTCAAACCCAGATTTTTTTTTTTTTTGAAGTGCAAAAAACCGATGCAGGAGATTTACTGAAAATATAATTGTACGACAAAGTGGTTTTAATTAAAAATTAATATTATTATTAAACTCACTGAAGTTTGAGAAATAACTGTCATTGTAAATTAATAGATACTGCAACATAAGATAAAATATATTGTGCTGTCAAAAATATGTTTCCGTATATCATCAGTAGTTGTGCAAGTCATATAAAATGATCTTAGAATAATAATTTATTTATATCTGAAAAAGGAAGGTTTGTTTTATCTTCGTTTTGTCGGACCTTTTTTTTTTACTTATATGTACACAACAATGTATACATTATATTTTTATTTTTTACTTGCAATTTAAAACGTGATAATTTTTGTTTTCAAACATAAATCATGCGGAATGTAAACACATACAAAAAACCTGACATAACACAGATAATATTCTCTTCTTACTGAAAAATTGATCTATGACCTTTGTATGTCATAGAAATATTCGTAGTAATATTACAAAAAAACATAAATACAACAAGTTGTATGATTACAGACTGGAGGCAAATTTGATTAGATAGCATCATAATTATAATAATATAATACTATGTTTACGAGTATATACTTTGACCCCCTTTTTATAAATTATTTATTATTTGTAATAAAAATATTTCTTTAGTTACTTTTATTTTGATATTGGTATTGCGTTACAATAATATTATTTAAAACGTTAAAACTATATAAATTTTATAATAAGTCACGTTTAATCTATGGATAAAATATTACATAACAATATCATTAGAGGTTAATCTAGCGACTTTAATTTAACTATTGTGAATTAGCAGGCCAGTGGGTCAGGGAAACTACTGATATTTTCGTTTTCCATTGTAACGAATAAATTTGTATTAATAACAACAATACAAACTATATTATTAGGTATCATTATTTATTTTTTTATTATTATTATTATTATTATTTTTAAACAATTTAAGTGTTTATATATCTCGGGATTCTCAAGTTTATTCACCGATTAACTTTATAAAGTGCAAAAAGCTTTTTGATAACGACTTAGAATTAACAGAATGCTTTTAATTCTCCGGATTTCAATGTCACTCCGCGACACCAAATTTACGTATTTCTTTTGTTTGCAATGGCTGTAGCAATTGTACTTTAAAGGTTCATGCACGATTCACTAGATACATTTTGCGTCTCTCGTGTTGCGGATCAATAAGTTTGTCAGTTCCGGTCTACTTTGGGAATTGTTACTGAATTTGAACTAAAAGTTTAAAACAACCATCAGAGTTCAAAAATTGAGTAGGTATTTATATTATTGAAATATGATTATGATAGCTTCAATTTCACATTTTAACGAATTGCATCATCCTATGTAATCGAGATCGATCTGCTTTGATGCGGAAAACTTTTATTTTAAATATTATCAACAAAATACAAATAAAGTTATTATATAAGATAATTATTTTACACGATTGTTTATTTTTAATGCAACTATTTATACTGAATACCGGAGGGTTAATTTCAGTAATATTGAGCCATATTGGTAGATGATTTGGCGATAATTTATGATTAGAATTCCATCAAAATTAAATACATCATGCTTATCAATCGTTACTTTGGATATTTCAATTTATTCAATAACTTTTTTATGTATCTCGTAATTAAATTGCAATGTGACGTTTATAAAAACCATAATGGAGTTTCCATAATTAGTTTTTTAAATAGTGACATTTTCTTTAATTATATTGTAAAATTTAATTACTAATTTGTAAGATCGTTAATGGATATACAAAATAAAATTAAATGTAGTTCGCGAAACAATTTCAAAAGCCGTTTTTTTAATTATATAATTTCATCCATAGTACAGCTTCTGTTTAAATATTAACAATTTAATTTAAGTTTTTAAAATTTATTTATTCTACTATAACAACATTACTATTTAATAGAATATAATATTAGTTTACATTAAATTTGTAAAACCAACTTTTATATCACAAAAGATGTCTTGTTTAGAGTAGGTACAGTACATATACCTATATAGAGTTATATAAATTGTTAAGACCGCACCAATAGCCTCATAATCTACACAATTCACTTTTAACAATATTATTATTGTATATATAAACTTTACGAAAACATGTTTGTGTACCAATAATTGTAAACTTTAGTCGAAATTATATTTTTAAAAGTATACATAATTTATTTTATCATAAATAATTAAAACTGTCCATCACAAGCTAAACTTGGTATTGTTATTAAATTATAAATTTACCCTTATTATAATGAGAAATAAAAAGTAAATGAGAATATTAAATTTTTCGTACGAGGCTTTGCACGAGTGTAAGGCGTATATAATGTACTCTTTACTAATTCGATAATTTATAATTCACTACAATCTTTCTTTAATCGATATTTTATTGGAAAATTCTTTGATACAGTTTAAATAATAAAAGTGTAACATACGGGTTATGTATACATTCTTAATGCCTGTTTTGATAACTTTCCTTACTTTATAAACTATGCAAGAGCAACATTTCACGTTTCATCAAATAATTTAAAATAATATATGTACACGATAATCAAACATATGGCTTAAAATTATTGTTACAACCGGTTAGAAAATAGTAACAACTAATTATTTAATTTACGGAAAATATTAAAATAAACATAAAAATAGCAAATTTCAAATTTGCGGAGTCTTATTATCACTTAATTATGAAGAACAAAAATATATATATCGTGAAACACTAATAATTCTATTGTTTATTGTTAAAAATAAAAATAAAATTAATTTTTTTAATACTACATAGAACATAATATATTATATATTGTGTAATAAGCTTCAGCCACTACGTCTTGAGCGTATCATGGATGTTCAACTTAAACAAACATAATATAACGTTATAATGTTTGTGTGCTTGAATTATAATGACAAATATATGTCATAATAACTGAAACATATACATAATATTATTATAGTGGTGTTTTTTATTTTTATTAAGTATTGAAATATAAACAGCAATATTTGATTTATTTATTTATTTTAAAATGTCAAAATATTATAGTCCTTGTCATACAAATAATATAAAATAATGATAAATACCCTTAATACTACACCAACAGGGATCCGTTTTTGTCTTAGATACATTAATTTTTATAATCAAATATAAAAAACTATCAAATTCCAGGATCTATACTGTTAAAACGTTTATCAGTAATAACATATCCTATAAACATAAGTACCTATTCACATTGGATATTCAATTTTTTTTATGTTGTTAACTAGTTAAACTTAAATTGAGCAAACAAAATCAACCTCAAAATGTATTGCAGGAACATCAACTATAATCATGAAGGAATATGAAAGTTCCAAGTTTTGTTAGGATTATGTCTAGGAATTTATTTAAATCTAGTTTACCGATAAAAGGTTATTACTTTAGAACAATATTATTTCTATGCATATCAAGAACATAAAGATAATATATTATGTTGAATGGTTTATTATTTTCTTTGTGGCTTGCTACGGGTTTTATTGTGATTCATTTTGTTACTATTATCACTCAAGTATCTCTATTTTATTTAATATCATATTGGCTATAAGATTCAAAGAACTCTATAAAAGTTTGGCATAGGATAAAAGCACAGTTATTTGTAGAGCAACTGAGAAAACCAATCACGGATGCGCGTGGACAAAAAAAGGGATAAAATAACTCGTCAAAAATGCGATCGTCAATGTGTGTGTGTGTGTGTGTGTATGTGTGTGTGTGTGAATGTGTTTCAAAAGCATAATATCTCACGTGTGTGCCATTTCAAAATATCAAATTGTCTTCGGGTCGATTTGTCAACATGCAATATTGTTGTGTGAAAAAAAACGTGGTCGGTGCGTGTAAAGTGAACGGGTAAAAAAGCATCTTGGCCCCGAGGTCGGACCACTCAATGTCGTTATATTATTATGTAGAGAAGGATAGTAGGATGGCTGCGACAGCGGCGAACATTATGGTACGAAAGGAAAAGTATAGTCCCAAAAAAAAGATGTTTCCGCAGGTACCGCCGGGGACTGAAAAACACACCGGAATGGAAAATCAGCTGACCGTGATTTTTCCACGCCGTCATATATATATATATATATATATGAGTATGTGTGACCGGTTATGAGATCAAATCTACGGAATGGTTAGCGCTTTCACGGTACAAGAGATTTGGACAAAACAGGGGGAAAATAAACTTAAAAAAAAAAATTTTAAACACGCATGGACGCAGGAGTATAAAAAAAAAGTATTCATATATAAAGGTACATATATATAAAGGAGTGAGGATGGCCACCGTATTATATAGAAGGAAATTCGGAGAGAAAAAAGAAATTCCTAACTTGTCCGACTTGAAAAAAAAAGCTATTGGCCTGACCACCTGGCTTGCTTCCGGACTGGTGTGCCATCGTTTTTCCAATCCATTACCTTCGCGGAAGGTCCTGTATACCCCAGAAACATTACTGGCAATATTATATTACGCCGAGCGTGCATTCGCTAAACACCTTACCACCCAATGCGGGCAGGTACGTACCAAATCCTATACCGCACTTCTGGTCCGTTGACAACCACACAACACGTATATAACAACCCCTGTGCACGACGACCACCGTATGCGTGCCACGCCACGATCATCAAAAGTGGTGCACTGTAAACACGAGTTGACCGTTCTGTAGTGCCCCGGTGAGTGTATACGCCGTCTGTCCTAAGCCAATTATTGTTATTGGACTGACAGCGTAATAATAAGTACTTACCCAAACTTTACAATAAGCAATACGGAAACGGGGAAAATTAAATTACTTTAGAGGGAATGAGGAACAGAAAAAAATGTATCTTATATCATAAAAAGAAAAAAGAAATATATATATATGAAAAAAACAAAAACACTAGTTTTCGAACAGTTTTTGAACTGAGAAAAAAAAAACTTTCCATTAGGTATTGACATCAAACAAGCCTTCAATACCACGTATCGGTGATTACGATTTTTTTTCAGCTCCAATTTATAAGCCCTTTTGTCTGATCCGTTAACTTTAATTAACTCGGGATCGGTCTCCTCCGGCATTTTATAAAGGTCTTAACAGGAAAAAAAGAAAGAAAAAAGGGAACGAAAGAAAAACACAGCATTTTACTTGAAAACGTTGTCGGTATTCACAATATTGAAGTTATCAAAAATCGGATTTTAACAGGGTGTTATGTGAAGTTCCGTTGGGGAATGATTGTCTTGGTTATTCAAATTACATAAAGCTTTTACATATGACACTTCTAAAATTTATTTTCTGGTCTAAATGATTATCTTATTTTGCATTCATATGTGTGAACTTTTATAGAGGGATTTAAGTTCCAGCTATATATGAAATCCTCTGAAATAAAAAATGTACAATATTTATCATCGATATAAATTAGTCTTCAATATGACCATAAACGTAAAATTCTCAGTAAATTTCACTATTACTTTCCAGTTGTTATTCGCAATTCTCGCTTCTCTTGTTGTCTCAAATAAATAACCGCAGTTTTTTCGATGATTACTTCAATTATAGTGTTCACTGTAAACCTATAACAATAATTAAACACCCTTTTTATTATTATCATTAAATGTGTTTAAAAATATATGCTAGTACTTAAAGAAAATCGTATTTCACCGATTTTTAGTAAATTTTTGAAAATTGATAACTCGAAATTAGACTATAGCTTTTTAAATTTTTTGTTTTATAAGTACTATTGATATATTGAACATCAAGATTAATTATTTATTTTTCTCATTTCGATTTCGCAAGTTATCAACCCCTCGGTAAGCTTCTTTTCTAAAGTAGATCACCTATCACGGCCAAAATTATGTCGATAAATATAACAAAGTAGTATAGTAACTTGACAAATTATTCACTTCACGTCAAACATAAATCGCATCGACTAACCATATCGATAATGTTTATCAAACACAAGTTATCGTTTCTCGTACCGTTCCCCGGATGCATTTATATATTTTCAAACACCGACTCATCGGTTAAATTGAAACTTCTGAAACTAATATAATTACATGATCGAATTATAGATTAATGGCGATAATTACTACTTAGTAGACTAGTTTGGCCTTGCAGCTCTCGTAAGTTTCCAAAGTGGATTTAGCTGTTTGACTTCAACCCAATCTACGAACTACATTTTTTATTTTTTTTTTTTTTTTAACTAAACCGGCAATAAGTTACGTCGTAATTTTTAGCTTTTAAGCTTACTACAACATACACGCAGCTATTGCATCGCTTTTAATGAACAAAGTCTCGGACGTGTGTTTAGTACCTATAACTCTATTTATTTTTAAACACTCGTTTGTGCATGTACATTATCGTTGTTTTTGTTGGCTCTTTCGTACAGCGAAACCTACTCTTTGATGACGTGTATCCAATGACGATTAATTTATTACGTTTTTTACTACCTATGAACAAATTTAAAATGGAAGAAAAAATTAATACAACACGCGATCCTAGCCGTGATTCATTGCCAACATTAAATGCACGTTTATTTCACCAACTTCGTAGATATTAAGTTTATACTACCTACCTACGCTATACACGTTTACGGATAATAAATTTATTGCGACGGCTCATTAATATAATACTCTATTCGTGTGTTTAATTTCAAACATTAGTGTTCATTATAACAAGTGTATCCATAGATCACGTAATTTCCTGTGTGTATGCTTTTTACTTTGACGGAGATTTTCCACTAATTTTACGCATTTGATAACCGAGAATATTCATGCATGTTCATAAATAAAAGGATTCATTTTAGTTTCATCCCTCAGTCGTTATACATTTTATATATATATATCACATATTACTTTATTTTACACTAAATACTAATTGTCTATAAAATGGATTTCCATTAATCGCGCGTTGTGAAGTATAATTCATAAATAATGTATATTCATAAAATTTGTATTTTGCAATGTTTTATTCTAATTAAAAATGTCTTATTCCAATTTATTTTACTACATTTTTTTTTTTTTTTTAATAAAAATAAATTAAATTGAAATTATAAATAGAAAATAGAATATACATCAGAAGTTAGTATACAGAAATATACAATTAAGTGTTATACATAGTAAGCAATATGTATTTGCATACTGCGTCTTCTGGAAACAGCTGAAACCTATAACCAAGCTTAAACCAAGCTTTAGCTAAGTTTGATATATACCAGGTCTTTAGGGCGATATTGATTTACCTACACGAATGTATAAGTCAGTACCAAAGTTACATTATTATGAAAATAATTTAAGGTTATCAAGCGTATTGCATTATCATACACAAAAGTATAGGTTGAAGCTAAAAAGGGTGGTATATGCAACTCGTTTTAGTTAAACAAAATTTTTACACATATAATATATAATATGCAAAATTTATATTTTATTTTTGTTCTATACACAATTTAACTTCCAAAATACACAAAGTTATATAAGTTATATAAGCACTTACTTGTTGATATTTTTATTTTTATGAATATTTTTAAAAACTATTTGCATTGCATATTAACGCAAAGAAGTACTTCAAGTAGGTACTTAATAACACTTTAATAAATGTTATATCTTTATACTATCCAGAACAAAAACTTAATATACATATATTAGATATTATTTTGTAAATTCCTAAGCACTATGAATATTTTTAATCTAATCTATTTTTAGTCAATTCATTAAATTACTTTGAAATCATGCATAGAACTGATTGAATCGTAGTCGTGATATTTTTTTGTTTTTTGGCTGCCCGTTCCAAATCGCACTCATTAGTCATTCCATACATTCTTTGAGTTAAATATTTGAAATATGATTGTATACAGGCGGCTACTATACTATAATGACTAAGCGACTAGAGTTTAGTTTAGTAATTAATAACAATGTAAAGTTTCGCAATTAATAAACTTCGGGCTTTTAACTTTGTGCATAAACGATACCAAAACACCCGATTCGACAAATCGGAATCGGATTAAATATTTACGCCAGCGTTCATTGATCAATACACGTTTTCGGAAGTGTCATTCCCAATGAGCCGGGAATTAAAACGAGTTTACGATGATACCGTAGCAGTAAAGTTGTACCATGATATTGTTATAAAGGGTGCCCGCAGAAAAATATTGAAAATGCTCAACATGTCAATAGAGATTGTATATTATTATAAGTATTGTACTGTAGAATTTGGTTAGAAATATCGGAGTTTCAAATGATGTTGGGATTACGCCGATACACGTTTTAACTTTTGTCATATTATTTTCATAAAAAAAAAAAAAAAACTAAAAAATACTGCACGATAAAACATTCTCATGGGACCAATAAGAAATGTATTTACCTATTATTATATTCAAAACGTTTTATAATTGTATAATGCACATTAGCACAAAATTTTCAACTCGATATTGCATCAGTTTGTATTTCTCTTTCCAGTTTACTTGATTTTTACATTTAAGAACAATACGCAGTATTCTATCAATAATAACAACAAATATTTTCGGATTTGAAGTCAAAACAATAATATTTGTTACGTTCCAGTAAACATTTGAGTCGTGAATGTTAAGATTATCCTATTATATGATACAACAATCATCGTAACCTGACGCTAATTTGTTAGCAATACAAGAAATCATACAAATCGATGTTTATAATCTCATATACTCGTACACAATATTTTTCAAATCATTTTATCTGTAGCAAAAAAAAAGTTTTACCGCAAAGTTATAAATAGCGTAAGAAGATGAAACAAAAACGGGCATTCCGATAGATTTTGATTATATAAGATATTCGTATATAGGATACTTGTATATATATACATAGGTAGAGGTTTTTGTCTTTTATCTTATTTTTGCAAAAGTTACAATATGAAAAGTCCAACACACTTTATTAAGAAATTCGGTCTTACTAATATATCGAAAATTCAGAAACATCTTTAGAAATATAAACTGATCCAACTGACCTCATTAAGTCACTTAAAATTATTTTTGAAAAAAAATGGTATTGATGAAATGATTTTAGGTTAAAATTTAAATGATTAAAGATTGTAAATTCTATCGTCGTTTACATTACCTTATAATAAAACACAAGTCAAAGTGTAATGGTATAGATTTATAACAAATATGAGAGATATGATCAGACTTCTAGAGTGCTACAACCAATCAACTATAATTTATAAGTATATAAAAATCTTTATTTTATTGCGGAAGATGAGTGAGGTAGTTTCTATAGAGAAATTTGAACTACTGCAGTGTGTATGTATTTAATGTGATTGCACGTATACAAAAACTTTATACAAACTTCACTTACCCATACAGGATACTTTATCATCCTATATAAACCTTTTGTTACTTTATTTATTATCATATAATAAATATATTCGTTACCTTTATTTTGCAAAGTGTAACTCTCTTGACTTCTCCACTTAGTCTATGGGATGAAAGTCGACAAAATGAGTAGATTAAATGAAGTTAAAATGTATTCAGATGAAAATAGCTAACAGACACTTGATATTTTTGATTTAAACAATTACAATCTCACTTTATATATAACACAGTTAGACGTGGTTAGTCGGAGCCAAAGTCTGTTCAGAGTCTGAAGTGAAGGTCCACTGGAACACAGTACAAAGAAGTTACTTTCAGTGAAATAATTAAAACACCTTTTTAATGATATTTATACACAATAGCTCTCACAGATGAAGTGGCAGGTCAATGGTTAGGCAGAGTTTTATTTTTTTTTTCTAGTAACCCTATCTATGTAGGTTTGTTATGATTGTGCTATAACAACAGCAATTATTATTGAAAAATGTTGTTATTTGAGTATTTATAAAGTAGGTTCACAGGTTCTAAAAAACATGTTATTATTATTCTCAATTAAATACATATTTTTGTCAATAATACAATTTTTATAAACAAATAGTTGATATATTACGTTATATATTTGCTTAATTGGGTTTAAAAGTGATTTTTATTTATAAATATTGTGATGAATTTCAAAAGAATTAAATATTAATGAATTTTATTTGATTGTAATCTTAAGTGGGACATTCAAATAAATAGCTTGATAGTTAAATGGCGTTCAATAATGTTTAAACTGTATACGTTAAAATATATAATTTTTACAATTACACTAAGGATAGTTTATCATTCTTTATATCAATCTATAATGCAATATGGTATGATTATTTGGGGTGGTGCTTTTAGGAATGTTCTTAAATCATTAAGGGTACAATAAAATAGTATAATTTGCATATTATATTTAAAGAAGGACAATTTCATTGGGTCTACATATTCAAACTATAAAGAATTTGACGTGCTTCCGCTTAAATCGCTCAACAAAAACGCTACTTGGTTTGTATATAAAAAATCTAGTTTTTTCATTATTAAACAGAATGGATAGCTTATAAAGGACGAAAGACTATTTAATTTTAATATTAAAGTGATATATGCAAAGACAAGTTTTGGTCAAAAGTTCATCAATTATCTGGGTCCTGTTAGTTTTAATTCTTTACCAATTGATGTCAAAAAAAAATATTCTTAATGATAATACTAGCATCAAGAAATATATGAATGATGTTTTGTTTAATGAATTAAATCAATATTTATTATTTGGCATTACTAAGTCTATTAAAAAAAAAAGAAACAATTTATTTATTATTTATCAATATTGTTTAAAATTTATGTGAAAATTAACTCCTTACACCACCACAAGCTTAGTTTAAAGGTGTAGGTAATTTTTTGTTATTGTTATTTAATACTTTTTACCTATATTATATTGTGTTAAACTATTAATCGTAAAAAAAAAATAATAATAATAATATACTTTCAAATTTAAATTATGAAGTTTTATGGTGAAATAATTTAAATATCATTACAGTATAATATTGCTTAAAACAATACAGAAATATAATTCATCAGTCATCTTTGTATCTATCCTTCAATACGGTCTCATTTAACCTAGAAAATTTCTAAAACTTATAATTTAAAAATAAAATTTTTATCAAGGCTTTAAGGCAGTAATATGAAATTAAAGTGATTTTGTTCTTGAAAAAAAAAATGATTAATTGAATGGATTGAAGAATGCTAATGGCACGTATTCATAGTCTCATAAGCAATAACACGATACTTACATCTAAAATAATTAGAGCAATGCTACGGGATAATATAATCTTACGAAATATAGCTGTAAAACTAATACGCATATATTTTGTAGGCAACACTATATTGGCATAACCGTTATTTTGAAGCAACGACCGCCGTAATTTTATATTTTTCCATTTATAAGGATTTTGAATCTCCGTGGGTCATATTTAATATATGTTCCATATCTAACGGAGTCTCCCACGAGGATTAATGGAAACTCTATTACTTTGCCATAAATATATATTTATAATATCCCAGTGGTATTTGCCGGTCGAAAAACTACTAGGGGTTTTGCGATGGGCAATGTAGTAAGAATATGATACTTACTTCATTTTTATTTATTTTTTTTTTTTTTTGTATTTTCATTCACTCATTCAACCGTACTTATGTATAAAACGTAATCCTTTTTATATCATAACTTTAGATGTTTGAAAGTTCGATACTACAGGTGAAGTGTTATATAATAATATAAGTATATTATAATCAACGCGAAATTATACGTCAAATATTGATACGCATGGCATAGGTGTTCGAAATAATTATAATAATAATAATTGTATATAGTCGCTGTATACGATTTCGAGCCGAGTGATATCAATCTGAAAAACTCGAGTGACACATTGTCCACATTATTATTAAATTAAAATATCTCCCTCTCCTCACCTCCCGAACGCTAAACAAACGACAGCGATGGTATTCCAATATTTATATAATTGTTTCAAATGTTTTTTTTTTTTTTTTTAATGCCAGCACGTACTTACGGTTAAAAAACAGTGGACAGAAAAAAAGGACGACTGTAATATATTATGTTACGTTCCGATTATTATGTTTATTGTGCGTTACGATGGATCTCTAGTATATTACTCGCCATAAGTCTCTCTGGGTTATCAATGATGTGTGCGTGTGGGTGGGTGTGTGCGTTACATGTTTGGTTATGTACATAATACATATGTACGTGTGTACATTTCATATACGATATAATCGGTGGCTCATTACGTTTTCGTTTTTCCGCAGTGAAACCGTTGGAAGTGCAAGTGCTCAGCAGCAGGCAGCCACTCAGTGCCGGCCGGTCGTACGAGATACAGTGTCAAGCGGTGGGTTCCAAGCCGCCGGCCAACATAACATGGTGGAAGGACCACGAGCGTCTAGCCAATGCCACGCAGACCGTAAGTATAGTAATATTAATAATACGAACAATAATAATAATAATAATAATAATAATAATAATAATAATAATAATAATAATAATAATAATAATAATAATAATAATAATAATAATAATAATAATAATAATAATAATAATACTAATAATAGTATGACTAGATTTCGCTTCCGGCTGTGTTAGTGCACCCAGCGCTTTTGTCTCTCACTCGCTCACTCGTCCCTCTCACAAGGCTGCACCCTCCTTTACGTGATTTTGTGTCATTATCCACCCTAGTTGTAAGCTGATTTCGCGAAAAAACATAATATCATCACATGCAGCATTTTTGGACTTTATATTCGACACGGCGTTTTTCGTTTAGGTGCGTGTACGGAAATCAGTTACACGCGTTCGAAATAAATATAAAACACGAGTTGAGTAAATGAAGTTGTTGCCCCCCTCCCCCCCCCGTGGTCTCTGGGTAATCGTCATGAAACAGACGCAGACTTGGATGGACGGCAGACCGCGTAAAGATTATATTATGGCAAGGACGGGCGATGAACAAAAAATGAATACGTATTACTACTATCGTGATGATTACCACCATAACATGCCGTAGTCACGATAAAAACAACAAACACGATCGCGTTTCGTCCCGTATGCATTTCACTCGAGGACGCTCGCGCCATTCCTTGCTAGCGACGGATCCGTCGTCGACGGTTTTACCGCCCGCTCGTCACGTTCGTCTATATTCGGTATAGACATTTTTCCGCGGAAACACCGCTCTACGTTTTGGCGTTGGAGTTAAAATTTAATTACGCTTATCTGTGTGCAGTGCATTAATAAGGGTTTGTCGCCAAGCACCACCGCCGCACGTATTTTATACATAATTAATACGCAGCCGAAATAATTACGTCGAGAGGATTGCTGTATATATTCGGTAACGATTTTGGGTGGATCCTTTTTGTGTGTGTGTGTGTGTGTGTATGTTGATTCCGAATTTCCAACACAAAAGGTTAAGAAGAAGAAAATCTAATAAATGGCAATATTTTTCAATGCATTTTTAAAGACACTCACGTGCGCTGTAGCCGTCCCGTGTCGCTGTATATACGAATATATATATATATATACGTACAGTTTTTTTTAATTTATGCAATCAAAAAAGTTTTACTGTAACGGTTTGGTTAGTCATGAGAGATGAAAAAAACTCCAAACTGGCCGTACAAATATGATTTTTCACGCGAGTTAAAAGAGAATTTTATATTTTTGTTATCCGAGCGGTATACCTCCTGCTACTTTTATATTTCATATATTTCAGTAGCTTCACGACATAGAAAAAAACAATACATTTTTAAAATACAAAACGTCTTATAAACATGTCCATAAGATACACTTATGCATGCATTACAAGGAATCACTTTACACCTGTTATTCCTTTAGCCAAGAGAAAACAGAGATCTGAGACCGTCAAACGAGGTAAACTCATCTTATGAAAATATCAAAATTAACAAAACATATGGAAACTGCCAAGTTCCGTTAAGAGTATGGACTAGAGGTCTCCAACTTTTTTTTTTTATTGTCGAGCCAAATTTGAGATATACTTGGGATCGCGTGACAAAAGTTTTTTTCTTAACATTTTATTATTAGTTATTAAAAAAACAACACCTAAAAAAAATTAATTAAATTTTATTATTTACAACATAATATTTTTTTTTTTATTTAATTAGAAATTATTAAATTGAAAACGGATATGATATTAATTTCATAACATTAGCCTGCTTTTCGGGACAGTTAAAAAAATCGACGGTTTATGGACCGTAAATCTGAGATCTCTAATAGTATATACAGAGCAGAGATGGCCAAACAGTGATGGACTCGAGAAAAAATATTTTTAGTCTACGCACATAAAAATTAAATTAAACTAAATTAAATTATTAATTTAAATTAAATTTCTAGAAAGATTCCAGTTTTTACTTCCTGAGATTATAGAGTTAATACAACCCAGAGGCTATAATTATGATCGTTTCACAAACAAGACATGACTTTTTAACAGATATAATGGCTCATTTAAACATTTTAAAATGCTGAATTCTGAGGAAAATGTAGGAAAATAATTGAGTAATTGAATTTTATGAATTGTTTTAAATCAAAATTGATATTACATAAAATGCAATTAAAAGAAATAAATTTGAATTATTTTCCAAATTTAGAAGTTTTTTTTTCCCCCAGCAAATAATATGTAAAGTGCCATTTGAAATATATTGCTACGAAATATATTATAGTGTATATAAACGTTCACCATCCGGTTTCGTGACGAATCGGACGAACACCTGAGCTATATATCATTATGTATTCAAAGCGATATAGTGTATTAAATGAAAATTACAAAAACTATGTAGGTGTGTGTCACTGACCTGCCATGACCTGTCGAACGGACAGATGAGTGGAAACGTATTTTGATATTGAGGGTTGACACCTCCGGCTGCACGACGGCGACACCGACTTAGTATTGAGTCGCGATTACCCCATTGTCGCATCGATATCCCGTCGGTGTTATCTTCCATTAATTGATACCTATAGATAACATGCATATAATTATATTGTTCGTAACGAATGATGGCGAATAGATAAGACATGTTAACGTAACGATATACAATAATACATTGTACCTGACGACCTCGAAGGAATTATAACGATACAATGTGATATATATATATATATATATATATATATATAGTACGTATATGATAATAATACACCATAATTATATTATTAGGTATAGGTATGGACAAAAAGTCATTATTAAACACCTACGCATCGAGTATTCATTAATATTGCACGCACACGCTACATGAACAGAATGTTAATAGAAATTATGTCACAACAAAACCACGGTACATACATATGGGGTGGAAATAACAGTGTGTAGCAAAAGTCGGTTCCAGCTATCTTGTTTGCGACGTACGTGAAACGGTGCCGTAGTTGTGTCGATGAAGATGGCCATCAGTCTGAACACAAAACAGTGCTCCTTTGTGTGTTAATTAAAAGTTTAAATTTCGTTTTTCACAATTTCTTTGTCTTGTTAATTGAGGAACCATTTTTTTTTTTCAGTCCCCGTAATTCTCAAATAGTCCTGTATTTTGGGATAATATGATCGGTAATTCGGTATTATTAAAAAAAAATAATAATAATAATTTGATTTTAAAACGTTGCCCTAAATGGAAATAAGAGAGACACAACGCACTCTCAATTTTACTTAATATTTTTTGCTAGAATATCTACAGTATATTGTATTTTCATCATGGTTCGATTTCATTAACCTACTGCTGTTTATGTTCTAAGTATATATAAACCTATACTTATAGATATTTTACGATAAATAGATATACGCTCTCGTATTGTTAAAATTGAAAGTGACTACGTGAACTATGCTACTAAACGTTACTGTAGTCATTTGCGTTCAACAAGGATACTCGCACCACTAGTATGATTATGTGTTGCTATTGTATCCTATGTTGCAACTAACTAATGAACGAAATTATTCAACAAAATAAGCTTTACTGCTATCTAACCTATATATTGTCCAACCGAATATAATCTAATATAATCTAGTCTTGGGTTTGAACAATGTCTTTTTGGTTTATGGTATTTTAAATATTGGAATAGATATATATTATGGAAATATACTTATTAATTATGACTAATTTTGTTAAATTTAATATGGAAACAATTAATTGCATGTCAAAAGTTATTTTTAACAACGCGATCGTTTTATATTTTTAATACCTATAGGTATCAAAATAGTAATAGTATACTATTGCAATTATTTCAACTGCAACATCATGTTTATACAGTACAAATAAATTAATAAGGAAATATCAATCAATTGTTTTGAAAATCCTGCCACCAAAATAGATTTTCATTACTGAAGTATAATCTGTACCATTAGTTTATCTGTCACAACAACAAAAACATTTTCGATAGTAAAAATACACTGATTTCTATCGGAATTTTCCTGCATTATCATTATTATGTTACAAAAACAAAAAAAAAAAAAAGCAAAAGAGCAACAAAGCTAATGGTACCAGTTATAAATATTGTAATTATAATTTGAACGCAAAGCACATAGAAATATATTGTATAATAATATATAAAATACTGTCATAATATAACTGGCACAGCTAAAAATCATGATTATTTTGAAATTAAGTTTTTAAAAATAATAAAGTGACCATTTATTTTAATGTTATATCTCGGTTTTTTTAACGATTTATTTCTTATTTAATTTTAAAACTATGATACCCTTATTTAAAACATAATAGTGTATTTCGAATGAATACCATACAGTTTGCAGCCTCGTTTGAATGTTTCTTTAAATAGTTTTGTTGGCTCATTACAAATCGTTGTGTAATTTCAATGTTAAAAATTATAAAACATCTATATAGTTAATGAGTTTGTATGATTCGATCTAACAATACTGCATTATTCGCAAACTCATTATTACCCAGAACGAGTATGGCTACAAAGACATCTGCATAATATACTGTTTCTTTATCAATTTCAAAACTAAATCTATATATTTTACAGCAAATACGTGTAATAATGTACAATTTATACGTAAGATATAAAATACATTTATTAAAAACTGTAATAATTTCTCGTATCATTTTACCTTAAAATATTCTTCCGAGTAAAGCTCACTCCTGCAGTCCTGTGCAATATAAAACCATACCGTAGGTATTGACTATAATAATAATTGTAACAATGTTGCGATAGGAATTCGAGGGATCTAGATTAACGCGATACCGGTAAACCGTCGTTGAAATCAGATAACTGTCATATTTAGAAACGATTGGTATGGATATCGAATGATATTAAATATAATTTTACCCGAAGTTTTTTCTTAACGTTTTATTTTCCCATTGTTACCATTATTATTACAAAATATTATGCCCTTGTTGCATACTATAGTTTCATTTTACATCAAACACGTTCAATCGGAATACAAAATACGCTGAAAATACACATATATTTTAATACGTAGGATTTGGCAACGCGTTCAAACTTCAGCACTATTGTTTGAACCGTTAGTTATAAAAGTCTAAAAAGATAATATTATTCACCGAAAATAATAGTCGTCAGAGTTTTTATATCATCGGTTGAAAAAGTTTTTTAATATATTATACGATTCGTTTAGGTACTATCAATAGGTTGCAAAATTAAAAATATAAAAATAAACTCGATTTATATTTATGACCGCAACAACAGCTGATGCTGTTTAATTTTACCCTCGGATGGTGTATTTAACTTTTTGCTGGCAAACAAATATTTAAAAAACTGATCATATAACAAGCGACCGTGTTTTGAATTTCATTTTTATAACGATAAGGTCTGCACATTTAAGATTTACATAAATTAACGTCAATTTATGAATATAACGTTATTATTACGACATTTCACGTGGATCATTTTAAACTCTTGGAATGCAAAAATTCGAAGTTATTTATTTATTTTTCTAAAAACTCACATTTTACAAAAATTATATAGGTCATACATCATGTGTGTGTATGTTTGTGTTACGAACAAAAGCCGAAAAGTCTGTCATTACTCAGAGTTAGTCGACGTAACCAATCCATGCGGTCAAAACTTATTATTTCGACTCGCGACAGCGGGTTTATTGCGAGTACGTTTCCAGAATGTTTTTATTCGAGTTCTGTGCGAAACTTAAGAAAAGTGAAAAAAAATAGATGTTTAAAACGTGAAACTGAAAAGTATATATTGGGTTCAAATTTCGTTTGTAAAATATAATTTCTAATAAATTCAAGCAATATTTAATGTAAATATGATTGTAATAATTTTTACCACAAGCATTAAACAGAAGCAATAAATTGATAAAAACAATAGTGTTCGATCAAATTGAATTTCATTCAGTGGAAGCGTTTAGATGTACCTAAGTTCGAAAACGGGTATTGTACGCAGATTTACATAATAACAAAGAGCATGTCATGATTATTAACTTAACAAAAAATATTGCATTTTCCCGTATTAAGGCTTTGCCTGTGACATATTTATGTGTCTATATATCTGTACTATATTATATTATTATACAGTTATTATTATTTGTGTGGAAAAAAAATGAAGTTGGCTTAGTAAATATATTATAAATAGGTATATTTTTTTAAAATTTACATTAGTACAGAAATTTAACTTTATAATGTATTGTACAGCAGAATATTTTCTATAAAAACTATGTAGCTACTGTAAGTTTTTATAATATAAAACGCACGGGCTGAAAAAAAATCGTTTTAAAAATAATGACTCTTCGACTTTTATACAAAACCCTCAATTAGTAAGGTACATTTTTTACTATTGATTCACTCTTTTAGATCAACATAGCAATTTTTAACATAGAAATTTATTGGATTTTTCAATAATTTTAACATCGAACAGTGTTTTATTCTTTTTTGTTTATTGATTTTTTTTCAACAGGTATCACCCGATGGCAACGTTACTTCGTCTAAATTGACATTCAAACCAAACAAATCTGACAACGGAAAATCATTGATATGCCGAGCCGAGAATGACCAAGTGCAACAGCAATTGGACATAGAAGCTGGTAAAGTGGAAGACTCTTGGACTATCGATGTGCACTGTAAGTAATTTCACGTACATAAATTATGATACTTAACTAACAATTATTATATTTAAACGTTTACAGTTATCCTATGCATCAATTCTATAATAAGTAAAATAAAAACTAAAATACTTTTGCACTTTTTATAACTTTAACAATACCTAAACCAAATCTAATAGTAAAAAAAAAAAAATAAAATATTTATTTAACTTAAATTGTCAGGTTTAAAATTAAAATTGTAATTTTCAATTTTAAAGTAAAGTTTATTTGCAGTAATTATCATCGTGCAATTATCAATCATTATCTTAATTCTAACATAAACCATGAGGCTCTGATACGTTTACTGATAAATCCTATACAAATATGACTTATTTCTTTGTGTGTAAAAGTGGTTTATTACAAATTCGCTGGAAGATTAATGTATCTACAAAACAAATAACCACGAAACGGCCATATATCGCACTTTCAACTGTTAGTCAACATTAAATAAAAATTATATAAGATTCGGTTTTCACAATAGTTATAATAGGTCAAATCTTTTACACGATCGGTAAAAAAAAAAAATCGATTGTAAAAATATATAAATTATGTCCCTTTGCTTCATGTGAGCGAAAATTCAGTACCTAATACCTATATATAATAAAAATATAACAGCTATTGAATGTCGATACAACATTTTATTGAACATAACATTAAATTGAATAATCACGAGTCTGTATACAATTGATAAATTAATTTTTCTATCCAATAACCTGGACAAAATATTTTACCCAATCGTAAAAAAATATATAAATTCTGTACACCATTATTATGTTTCATGTAATTTATGTAAACTGATATACACGTAAAACTATCCTGCTACGATCGTATGTTTCAGACGTACCGTTACTGAAACTGGCGTTGGGTATTAATATGAATCCAGCAGACATTGAAGAGGGCGATGATGTGTATTTCGAGTGCAAAATTGATGCCAACCCGCCATCATATAAAGTGATCTGGAAGCATAACGTGAGTTATATTGTTATTCTCGCTTAAATCATATTCACCGACCGTATTAAACATAATAGATTCGTACATTAAGATCAGTCTCAAATTTATTCGTCAGTAGGTACCTATAACACGTCCTGTCCAACTATTGACGGTGAAAATCATGTGATATTTGCATCATTGTAACATTTTCGAATGTGAATTTTTTACGGCTATTTTACGTATTTACCTGTGGTTTTGAGGTTTTTACTTCAAATACTAAATTTTAGATCTCGGTGAACGACAAAATAGGGCCATTCGAGAAAATTTTTGTCAACACTTTTTTTTCGTCCAACTTTTCCGCGGTAGAAATAACGACACGTTATAGATATTATAACAAATTCTAATCTAACCTAATCAAAAATCATTCTACGAAATATGCTACAAATAATAATACCTTTATATCATTACTCACATACTTTTCATTAGTGCTGATAACTTTGTTGTCATCAAAACCAGTTCAACTTCAGAAATCAGTACCCATATAGTCGACAGTGTACCGTATTGTGGTTTGCTGCGGCTTAACCTTATCTCTAGTATATTTACGCATGTTCAGAGCAAATCTAACCATTTTTATATGAAATTCGTTTTTGCGAAATTATCAGCCCATGAATGTTTTATATTGATCATCGAAAATAATACGTTACGGCCGTGGGGATAATACATTAAAAACATTATTTTTATCTCGATGATATGTGTCTATAATAATATATTTTGTATCTACATATTTTAATATTATATCATAGAAGGTATCGTATGAAAAAAACAAAAAAAATAAAATTTATAATATTATTAAAATACGTTCAGAAATGAAATTCGGTAAAAAACCATAACACTTACGGTCTAAAAGGAATGAAGATGCAAATTATGTTTGCGTTTATCTTGAGACGTAAAATAATTTGATTATTATATTATAATAAAAAAAGGAAAAAATACTTAACCCTCTTCTGTGTGTTGACAAAATGGAAGGAGTGTACAGAGATGGGTACAAAACGGCCTACTTTCTTTGCAGCAACGATGTTTTAATGAAGACACTTTAAACGCCTTTAAAAGCTACTCACTGCAATGCCCGTAATTGCAGTTCTCAGAGAACGTCTTAAGAAAACGCGCTACTGCCCTTATCTGATCATGCTTTCACCGTGCGATTGCATCTAAAGTGTATGGGTTGTGTGTATTGCAGTTAGTGATGGAAACCTCTTGTCTCCACAATCAACAAGTTAATGTTGTTATGGAACGTGACTGAGAGTTTAGGTGTTTTTTTGCATAGATAAAATGTTCTCGTGAATTAAATATGTTTCGTTCGCACGCATAAGAACGCATATCTAAAAAGGTATCGAAAAATTTGTCACAAAAAAAAAAAACTACACGCAACAAGCCCCGTACATGTGTACTATTTATAACCGCAAACTGCAACATGAAAGTGTTATATATACAGATAGTCTAACTAAAATTTACTGAGATTTCTTAAAACACATGCATAATAATGTGTATGTTTTTTTTTAATCAAATCCATTTCCGTTTATTTATTGAGAAAATAAATACAAATAAGTACCATACTTCTCCGTAATACTGGTGCTTATCATTACCAAGTTTTTGATTGAAAATATTTTCTCTAACATAAATATTAGATTTACCTGGAAAATATAATCAACTTGTAGATTTTTCCGCATTATATTTCCACAAAACATTTTAGTAATTACTTTTCATAAATTTATGTTTAGTTCATTTCGTGTATTTCTCATTGTACTTTTACAAGACATCTTATGTTTAGTTCTGTCATTCACAGACTATTGGGATTCTACTATAAAGAATAATTGACAATAAAAATAATTCATTTCTTATTCCCGCCTTGGATTCCTCAATAGCAATAATTAGAGAACCATTTTTATTTCTTATTATTTATTTGAATTGTTTACACTTCCATTTTTTTTTTTTATTTTCATTCAATATACATAAAATTTACATTTTCAATTGTTTAACACTATGCATAATATTAAAATGCATCTATTTAATACGCATTTATTCAGCAATGTGATAAGTTTCGTTTTTAATAAAATTATTAAATTTATTCTTACCAAGTGGCTTTCTATTCAAATATTTAAACTTTATCTTAATCAAATGCCATCATAGTTATTTAGTATAATGTAATTGTAAATTGTAAGTATATTTTCTTTTAATACATATATAAAAAAAAAAAAAAAAGTTATTCCATTAAAATATGTATCCGTGTAGAACTACTTGTACGTTTTATTATAATATGGTGATGATAAATATTGTAATATAAAATAAATATTCTAACTAAAAATTCAATATATCATCAACAATATTAAAAAAAAAAAAAATGAAATATATTACCATATGATAAGCATTTACACACGATTGAAGGCATTTAACTTAAGTTTAATTATCATAGAAGGCACTTTATTATAGATTTTTCTATGGTGGTAAATTTTCAAAATCGATTTTTGTTAAAATTTTGCATTGTTGAATACATAAAATTATAATAACATATATCTTTGCGTAAATATCTATGATCAAAGTCCTTATATTTTCTAACCACTTTGCACTGTAACAGTATACTTCATTGTGTAACACTATTCTAAGAATCATCATTAATATATTATGCAATGCGTATAATAACGAACGAATAAGTTTTACCATATTAAGACCGTTGTAACATTATAATATTATAATTAAAATGCGAACGGAAATAATAACTCCATGCCACAAAATGTATGTATGGCCGGTAGTATATGGTTAGGTATATGAAAAAATACGCCGTTGGAGTGTTCAAACCACGTATGGTTTTTATTTTTTATACATATTATATGTGTATACTTCTGATTAATGCGTACAGTTCCTATCGCGGAATTCATTCATTTTTTACGGTGGAAGGGGAGAATGTTTTGAAAACTGCAGTACCCATACAGGGTAATGAGTGCGTCTTAGTAATGAATGCATATGTTTGTTTTCTGTTCATCGGACACAGGGTCAATTGGTCCAGGGAAGTACAAAAAGCGGCGTGATTATGAATCAAAACGACCTGGCACTTCAAAACGTCAAGAGACAGCAGGCGGGCAACTATTCGTGTTTGGCTAGCAACGTGGAGGGAGACGGAGAGAGTAACGTCGTTCAGCTAACAGTCATGTGTAAGGGCAATTTATGATATATAATATTTGTATACGCGAGAAAACCCGAGACTAGCCGTATGAAACCGCAGCAACGCATGCTCGTGCGATAAAAATAATAACATATTATACATTATATTTTAATTCTTCCGAAAAAAAAAAAAAAATGAAAAAATAAAAATAAAATTTCGTTTCAATTTTTTATGTAAACATAGTATTTATCATTCATTCGATTTACAGCGGAGAGCATTCCATACTGATTTAACAATTAGGTAAACCGAACGATATTACAATAGTTTAGATAGTTTATACAAACTATTTAAACGCATATAAAACATTCTTGATTTCAAACTATTTCAGCCTTAAAATATTGTTTTATACAGTGAAATTGTTGTAAAATTTATTTTAATCAAGAATCCCGAATAACGTATCTTATTACTAAATATTAAGTTGACCATTTTGAGAAATAAAAAAAACGGGACAGTTGTTACTCTACCCCTTCCAAAAAAAGAAAATTGTATTTCAAAACAAAAATATACGTAATACAATAATTTTTCATACATTTTACTAACATAAATAATTTACTTTTTATTATTATACAACGTTAGTTACAAAGCATTATAGAACATTACTGATTTTTAAACTATAAATGAGAAAAATTCACTATCAGCTATTTTCATTGTTTATAAATTTTATAATCCTTTTTCTACACAAATTTACTTTTTTTCTCTTTTACAAATACAATATATTTACAAATAATAATATAGAAATGACGGAATTAAAACGAGATAATAGCGTCCCGTTTTTTTGTTTTTTGGTAAAATGGCACATGATTATCAAAAAGTGACAGTTTTGTTTTAAACGGGACGTATGGTCAAGTAATGGTTATTACTTGTAAAATATCCTACCGAATGCCAAAGAAGCAGTAACACTTGTTCAAATTATA
Source organism: Chaitophorus viminalis (assembly GCA_025469195.1). Classification (NCBI taxonomy): domain Eukaryota; kingdom Metazoa; phylum Arthropoda; class Insecta; order Hemiptera; family Aphididae; genus Chaitophorus; species Chaitophorus viminalis. Next base: position 189,316 of record JAIPRK010000360.1, on the reverse strand, counting down.
CAATCGCTGAATCAGTTTCAATAATATTAATCCGTCGATGTTGAACAATAAGCCATTAATGACTTTATAATAAATACAATATTTCTTATTGAGCATGTTTAATCTGCATACATTATGAAATTAAATCAACAATAATTAAATAAAATGAAATCGGTTTATAATATTATATTGTTATTACGCGCACTGCGTTTGTACCCCTTACGGTGTTCGCATTCAACCGCACGTTTCAGTTGATTACAAGGACGTAGCGAAATTGCCCACCCACTGCCCCGTGTTAGACAGTTGTCGTTTATGTAATCTGATAAACGCTCGGTTTATCCGCCGCGGTTTTAACAATGGAGAAAAAGAGTTTTAATAAAACTTTGTACGAATTCTCATCACATACAATGTATGCCGTCTGTCTACTGCAGACCATCGGTTTTATGTATACATGTTACGGAAAAAAAACCGACAAACAAACAAATTGATGGAACGTTTAAATTAAAGTCACCTTCATAAATTAGAAAAATAACACTTTTAATATCAACTCATGAAAAACCACGAACCAAACACATTATGCAGTGGGATGCAGTGAAGATTTTTTTTTTTAATAAGATAAATAGAAGCCTATATAATGTTTCATGTGTTTATCGATTTATTATTCATGTAATGCATAATACTTTTAACTGTACACATTGCACCTACATATCAGTTTTTTCTAATGTGTGTGGTTTTCAACAATCTAATTTATTTAGAACGTAAGTTTTTAATAAATAAAATCCTACAGCATACGAATGTAATAAGAGGTATTGATATTTTTAAAAATCAAAAGAAAGAAAATGTTTTTAATTTTTCACTTGTATTTAAGACATTTAATTAACTTTACTTTTTTGAATAATTAAAATATTGTCAAGTCCGCTACATCTGTTACTTGAGCCGGATAAAGTTTTCGTTTTTGTTTTTCAACTTTGAGTGTACCGTCAGTTAAAACACAATTATCAATCGTGTTTTAGATCAACACACAACCACGTTAATATTTTAATACTTCAATAGTTTCGCAAAGAGTATATTATCTCAATATAATACACCCAGTGATCATTGTTTGTACTAATAATACGTTATACAAATAGATTCATATGTGTATAACGATATTCGATTTGTTTAATTGAAATAAGTTTTATTAATAAGTAGTCCTACTTATAATAAAGCTTGTACTACATTTTCAAGATTTTTTGGAGAAACAAATTTTTTTTATCGATATTTCAAAAAAAAATACTTAGAAGATACGAAAATTTCAACTGTCTATAAACGGGTAAAAAAAAGTCAAAATACTTCAAACACTTGACCATATATCTAAAACATTATTATAAACTTTTGCTGAAAATTTCAAGTATTTGCCGTTTTTCGTTTTTGAGTTATAGCATCTGAAAAAATGTAGTTTGTCCAAAAAGTGGTTTTGCGAAAAATGTTTAACTTTTGACTATCCCAAATGCCATTCACTTCTCTTATAAAAAAAGTGCTATAAAAGGAAATCGAAGTATTTTTTACTACTCCGAAACGTGTTGACAGATAGGTACAAAAAAATAAAATAAATAAATAAATAAATAATAAATAATAAAACTAACATCATTGTAAAAGAAAAAAAACACATTGTTGTAAAATCAATTGTTCACTGCGTTCAGAATCTAAAAAATAAAATATAAAAATGTATATTCGCACGAGGTGCTGACAACGGCAATGCACGCGCGTAGTTCACTGTGTGACGCTTTAACGTGTTCCGTTCGGTTCGCAGATAAACCCGTGTGCAAACACAACCAAAAGCTGACGTACGGCGTGGCCCGGAACGAGAACACGGAAATCGTGTGCGAGGTGGACGCGTATCCGGCACCGGAAGTGTTCAAGTGGACGTTCAACAGGACGGGCGGCGCGGCATCCGAAATCGGCAACAACGAGGTGGTGCAACACACCCGGCCCGGTGGCGAGATCGGAAGCGTGGGCAGCTCCAAGGCCTCTGCCAAGCTCGGCATGCTGTCCTCGGTGTTCACGTACAGCCCGTCGGCAATCGGAATGGGCGGCGGCGGCGGAAGCGTGAGTGGCGTCGGAGACAACGATTACGGGACCGTCACTTGCCGCGCGTCCAACACCGCCGGCCAGCAGATGGAACCGTGTGTATTCCACGTGATCGCCGCCGGTAAATTAAACATTATCACAAACAATAATATGCCAGCTATACTCCGTCGGCTGGTGCTCGTGGGGCATATCGTTTTGATATAGTTCGAATGTAATTTTTTCACCGCTATGATTTATATGTGTACACTATAGGTACAGTGGACTCATGGCGACCGTACTTCCTGTATTTCACGGCACATTTCGTATTTCAATTCTGTGCGTCCCGAAAAAATAGTTATGCGCCACAAAATGCCTCCCGTATTTCCAGAGTATGTGCCCCATGTTCGTCCTGTTTTCTACCTTACTATATTAACTTTTGAAGTTTATTTAATAAAAAAAAAATAATAATAATAGTAATAATATTTTTACGATACTTTTGTATTGACAATATTCATTAAAATGTTAGAATCTATTTCACATTAAGTTTAAACAAACACAAGTTTTATACAACACATTTATTTTAACTTTTGAATTTTCCTGTATTTTATTTCACTTTTGCGGTCACCCAAGTGCACACGCAGTCATTTGGACAATCTACTTGTGTGCTGTACGGTAGCACCGAAATGACTCCAGTTGGTTATATATGGCAATCACATCAACATTGAAATACTCGTTGTGTAGAATTTTGACATTTTCTAACGAATAAGTATGTATGATGCTGTTCGTGCAATTATCTTGTAAACTCAAAACACCATTTATAATGAACAATTTTCAATGTAACACCTAAATTCTTATGCGCACATATACCTATAGTGTATTATTCGATTACGAATAATAAATATTATTTATTACACCATTATTTATTTAATGTCGGAAACATTAAACGTTCCGTTTCAATTTAAGGGCCATTCTTACAATGTCCAGTTAAGTGTCGGTTAAGACTAACCGGTAGAATTCTGTCGGTTAACACATGATAAATTCTTCCAGTTAGCGTTATCAGGCACTAACTGAACATTGTAAGAACGGCCCTAAATATTATATGTACGGTATATGGTCATTCCGAGGAAAATTTTTGAAATTTTTTAGTTTGTTTTAATAATTATTAATATTTTTGTTGGAATTTGCATTCATAAACGCAATACGGAAATAACCAATTAAAAAAATTTAAACATTATGGTCGATTGCATATTCCTTTAATAACAAAACCTGCAACCACATAACTCCATACCCGTTGAAACTCATAATAAACGATTGTGCATTTATTTATCCGGTGGTGCCCTAGGCTTTAAAAAATCATTTTTACTCCAAAACGGTTTATGTGCAATGTATTATTATAATATTGTATAACTAAAATCGTTTTATACTTGAATGTTTGTCCTGCAAGCATTGATGCGATAATACTACGCATGATCAAGAATAATAATACCAATGCATATTAATAAAATAATATCAATTTTTTATTTCGTGTCACTACGTAGACGAAGATTAAAAAATTATCAAACCAACTGACAAATATATTGTGTCGACCGAATATCAGTCGCATATACGATAGTCGCATATATTCAATTTTATTAATCAAATCGAGTGTCATAATCTGGTGAGACGAGCATTTCAATATTTTATAAAACAATATGAAATTGAAATAAAACTACTAATATTAATACTACATGACTCTCGGAGATTGACGGTTTTAGAATCTCCGGTCAAAACCAACCGTCGCCATCGTTTCTTCCGACAAATCGAATTCTGGTACCCATCATTACATTAAAAGTTAATAATATATTGCATTCGATTTAATGTGAACGTTAAAAATAATATATAATTAACGAAAATCGCTTACCATTCGTCCCATCTACCGTTATTTTTCGTAAGTAGGTATTTTTTTATGTTTTGGTTTTTTTCCTCCCTCGCCAAAACAAAACAAATAAACGACCTTCTGTCACAGCGTGTGTAATTAATTATTTTCTCACGGTATTCAAATGAAAAACGAAAAACAAAACAATTTTTTTCACCGCAAATCGCTCATCTAACGTTTGCTAGGAAATTAAAAAAAGAGCATCACTGACCGTGCTGTACATGTATTATACAATAGTATTCATATGTGGGACCGGTGCGAGCGCGTGAGAGAGCGTTGTGCACTTATATATGCATCTCTGCACTACAAAATAAACATCGGCGGCTGCTGTACTTGTATCATTGACGATAGTAGTACACTAAAACTATGATTCGTCCAAGGGCAGCTATAAGGAAGGAATAGGTTGCGCCCCTTCTGGTTCGTTTTTGGGTAAACTAGTAATACCGCCTTATGGCAAAGTATACTGTATACGAGTGCAAGTATGATTAAAAATATTAAAATATAAAAACTTATCTGTACAGTTATTATATAAAATTATCTTTATCTCATTATTTTTAAAAAAAAAATAAAAAATGTAGGTAACAAAAGAGACATTAATTACTTACATAAATACATACATTACACAAACCAAGAAAACAAGTAATACAATCTCAATGATACGTGAAAATTTTCTTGTAATTCTAAAAACAAAAATAAGAAATGTTTTTACTATTGCAGTACGCATGCACATTATTAGCTCAAAATACTATAATATTAATATTATAATTATGAGTCAGGGATCGGGAACCTGCGGCTCCTTAACATGCAATCTGTGGCTTTTTGTAAAACGCATCAATACATCGAGAACCTTAAAATAAAAACAATATTATAACGTTATTATTGTGATAATATTTCTGAACTACGACTAAAAAATAAAATAAAATAAAAAATTGTCGACTAATCATGTGCGGCTCTCTAGACATTATGATTTGGTAACTTTTTTTTAAAAAAAATGAAAAAATATCTCTTTCCGACGAAAAGGTTTCCCTGGCCCCTTTTATGGGTTCTCCTTTTTGTGTATTTTTTTTATATTAATATTTATTTATATTTATAGATACCGCCCGCGAGAGTAAAGAGTACAGTAGAGTAGATAAATAATACAGAAAAAATATACAGAATAATAGCTAATAGGTATTTATTAATTTTTGCAACTTACAACTATTGTCGCAAAAAAAAAGTCAAACTTGGATAGGTGTTCAATGTAAAATTCTATTGATTGGACTATAACAGCAATATTATGTTTCCCTGGTGCAATATGCAATAGAGCACCATTATTTCTAATGTTTACTGGAGGGACCATAAATTCAATAAGATGCTATAAGACCTTTGGGCAATTAACGGATCCGTTTTATAACTTAATAATATATAAAAATAAACAATCGTTATAGTTACGTCTATTAGCTAAAGGGGGTATTTTACATCATTGTTTCTCGTTTTACGTCAATGTCGCCCTTGCCCGGCACTTCTGTTCATCTGTTATAACCGCCGTCGGTATTGTCTCGTTGCAGTGAGACCGGACCCACCGTTCAACTGCACTTCCGGCGACCGGACGCTGTCCTCGGTACGCGTGTGGTGCGCGCAAGGATTCGACGGTGGCATCACGCAAAGGTTCGCGCTCGAGGCGTACGACTCGGCCGGCTACGCTGCGGGCCCGGACGACGGCCCGGACTCGGACGGCGAGCCCGCAGTGGCCGCGGACGGGCCGGCGCCCGTGCTGCTGGCCAACATGACGGCCGACCGGCCGGACTTCACGCTTCAACGGCTGCCGCAGACCGCGGGCCTTCGATTGGCCGTGTACGCGTACAACTCGCGTGGCACCAGCGACCGCACGTGGTTGACCGCCTACACGCTGAACTCGGCCGACAAACAGACCACATCCGGTACGTACAACAACACCGTTATTACGATAATATTACCATGGTCGTATATTTTATTATACTTTGCGCTCCGCACTCTGCAGTGAGCACGTTATAACTAGGGTCCGGATTTATATACATTTGCAACATGTTAGCAATTCTTATGATCGCTTGAAATTGCATAAAATAACGATTTATACTCAAACGGTTTTAAATATTTATTATAATTTGAAAATTATAAGTCGCAGAAACTCGAAATTTTTAGCAGTTCTTAATATCGTCGTTTTCTTTGAGTCATATTTATTTCAAAATATTATACTGACTTTTTAGCAACTTATAGGCATTAGTGATATTCAATTTTTTAATTTTTTTTTTTTTCTATAATTGTTGATAAAACAATTTGGCTGGTACAAAATACTTGAATGAAAATTTAATAGAAGATTCCATATTAGTTGTTTTTATCGTTATTTCAAAATTATTGAAATCCATAAGCACATTTTTTTTATTAACATTTGAAAAGCAAATATTGACATAGTACTTCAATTTAAATATAACATAATATATTATAATATACCTTTTCTAGACCAACATATCAACTCCGTTCAGAATCGTTATTCGTATTCAATGATATATATCATTGCATTCAAATTTAACAAATCCATTGTAATGACCAGATGACCTATCCTATGAACGAGGTGCACTCTATCCTCAACTGTACAGTATATCGAGGCCCATCCGGTTCTTTTTGTAAATTTTTTATGATTTTTTTCGATGCTTTTAAAAATTATTGAAAAAGTTTAATTTTTGACTTACACAAATACCATTTACATTCATTTTCCTTTTAGAAAAATTTCTGTATGAAAAAATCGAAGCACTTTTATTGCCCCAAAACGTTTTGACAGATAAAAATTAATTTAAAAAAAAAAATAAATAAAAACACATCATTGTAAAACCAGTAGATTCCATCACTTCATTCAGAATCTAAAAAATTTATTTTAATTATCATTCAACAATAATATGTATTCATTATACACAGAAATACTCTTATATCATTGGATACGTATATGCGGTATCATATTATATAATTTTATTTATATATTATATCGTTCGTGTTTCGTTTGAAAATTGTAATCAGCACCGAAATAGTATACTATACATATTTTACGGACTTATTATATTTTATTTAATCTGTGTCAACGCGTTCTAGTCCGAGGCTACCAGAATAATAATTAATAATAGGTAGGTACCTACTACTATATTAGACAAAAATCAAAAATGCATTTTGTATTACTCGTCATTAAATTATTTCGACTATTAATGAGATATTAAGTCCAACACGAAGTTCATAATTATTCGGAATGGTACATTAATTGATAATATTTTTTGGGCAAAGATTCATCAATGATAACAGAAACCAGTCATAAGCGATGACACCTTAATTGATTGCCACTCTCTGGTAAATTATATAATATCTCTAGGAATACCAAATAATGCGTGATCAATGCCGTCTATCGTCGTCACACTGTGACGTATTTGTAATAATTAATCACGCTCTTGGGGCGTACGTGACCTACCCGTATACGAAATTAGATTATACTACTCGCAGATCATTTTTTGAAGTACCTATACAAAGTCATTAGTGTCCCTATAATCATTTAAATAACCATTAAAAAGTCTGCCCTGTAGGTAGGCACGTTAACATTAATTTTTAATTGTCAAGTTTATAACATTATGTGCAACAACGGAGATCATTTAAGTTTTTTTTCTTTTCGTAATCTTTTCTATAATGCGGTACACCTGTTATAATCATTAAATACAAACGCGTAGGTAGCAACTGACTATTTGTGAAATTTAGAACTCTACAATTCTGTACACAATACACATATACGTACAATTGGATGCATTGCACTTAAATAAATATTCACATCAGTTTTGCGTCTAGTAAGTGATAGTTGTTATTTTTTTGCACATCGTGTTTTAATATTTGAATTTTGGTATCCCAACGCGAGTTTTTTTTTTTCGAATGCACGTTTTTAAATCGGAAAATAATATAATGCCCGTGGACATCGTTTTTAATTCGCTAGAATAGAATATTTTGATTTTTTTTTTTTTGTTTTTTTTTTTTTTATCCCAAGAAATTATACGAAATCCTTATGCAAACAATCGCGTACGATTATAAAATTACCACGGCGTATTTTGTTACTGTAGAAAAACGTAAAAACTAAAACCGTTCAAATCCTCAACCACTGCAGATACCATTGCTGCAACAGTTGACACGGTACTATGAAATTATATGTGGCGCACCGGGTCAGTGATTTATTGTTTAATCCAATAAACGTTTATATTTTATTGAACATGTTCGCCGCCCAGCGTCTTGTCGACCGTCATCTGTACGAGGTTTAAGAGTTGTCGAACTTTCCTGGAAACCACCGCCGCGGCCGTGGTCCTTGATTATTTGCGCACGAAATTAATTCACCGCGAATTATGTCGATTACGTACACTACCTGCAACGTAACTGTCACATCGCCGTAACCACGACTACGGGATTGCAGACCGCACATGCGGTAATCGTTGTTAGACACAAGACGAATTAACCCTTTTCCTCCTCCCAACCGGCAAATCCTCTGCCTGGCCCACGAAATTCTAACTGCATCTATAAGTCATATTATACTTCTAGGTTGGTTTCGATGACCGGTATAAGGGATAATAGCTGCAGGGACACTATTAGGAATTGCTGTAACGGAATAATCGTGTTGCGTTATTAACTTATATAATATTATGCACCGCAGTGGTGTTTGCCCATAAGGTATACCGCAGTTTATTCTCAACATTATTTTGAAATATCTCGAGCATAGTACGTATACTCTCCAAGTAGATCACGAAGAATAAAGCTAAATTAATTTTTATTTAATAAACTTGGTAAAAACTAAAAATGATAATATATAATACATAGCTTCAATATTGGACTATCTTTGTAATGGACATTATTATATTCGTTGTCAGTTTGTTATTATTTAAATTTTTGTTTGTTAATATTTACACATATCCATCCATCCCTTCAACATACCATCATCGTAATAATCATAAAAAAATATCGTATTGAAAGACTCGTTGACGCGTATAGTACTCTTAGCAAAATTGATGGGAACATCATCACTGTATACTCGGTGTACGAAAATCTACATTGACGGCGGTTATTAAACGCGTTAGATTTTCACTCGGTCGTGAACGCCATACCGTCCATCTTGGCGTCCGTGTACTTATGTAATAATATGCAAATACGCGGTATCGTATTGTGTGCGTTTTGTGCACAGCGTACGGGTGTGCGCGATATTATTATCTAGTATTCTAGTCGGCGTTAAAAGTCTCCGAAGAACATCTCCGGTACACCGCGCCAGCCGTACATACGCGCGTACATGTGATATATTATAACCATTTGTGCGTATCACGTTCCCGTATCGTTTACTTTGATTTAGTGTTATATTCTTTTCACAATTTGTACGGGCTTTCTTTTGCACCGCCCCTGTAGCGTGCAAGACAAATCGATTGCGATTTTGCGTGGTTAAAAATTGCGTTTTTTATTATTCTTTCTTTTACGCGATTTTAAAATACTTTCATATTTTTTTTTTTTTTTTTGTACGTACAGGTAAAAAAAACTATATTCCGCGCAAAAACCCGTACAATACTTATTTTTTATACAACAAAATCACTTAAAATTATTTACCTTGCCGTGCCCTCCAGGGCAACTTTTATTTTCATTTTTTTTTTTTTTCTCTACACGCTCCCCCGATGATGAACGTATTATGCATGTATTACATTTACATTCACGCATTTACATGTATATAAAAATAAAGGATCGACTAAAATATAAAGTTATCTTTATGCATAAGTTAATAAAGTTTTTTTTCGATATTAACAATTCTATTGCTTTGATTAGATGAGTCAAGTCGAGTATAATTCAGTATAATATATACACTTCAAATTTAATATTAAAAAATGTCGTATTCTTTTATCAAGATATACATTAACGGATAATATATTGGATTAATATATCTACTACATAGTATACATATTGCATAATTTTCCGTCGAATTCTCTAGAATGGTTTTCAAATATGTTTACTGAGTTAACTATATTGCTAACAGGGGCATTTTCATGAATTTTCTATGAGGGGGGTTTTGAAAATTTGCTACAATAAATAGGAGATTCTGTCTCAAATTTTCATAATCATTAAACATTAATCGTAAAGTTTGAACATATTCAATTAACGAATTATACAAACCAACTACTATGCTTATATCAATATCCGGAAAACGTATGTATGTTTGTTATTATTATAATTCAAATTTATAACTGCTATAAATTACATAACTATAAATGATATAACTGATCTATAAATTTCTAATTTATTGATCCATTCAGTAAAAACATAAAAACTTTAGTTTATAAATATACGCATATGAAATAGATTAAAAAAATATACGGCCAATGGTGGGGGGGTTCAATCCCCATAAACGTGAGTACGCCCATTATTTATAGTAAATAATCAATCACATGTATTACCTATATTATAGGAATAAAGTTACAAAAGTATAACATTATATTTTATTCATGAATCTTTTTATCCAAATTCAAAATATTTATTAGTCATTACCAATAAAAATGTATACTTGATATTTATATTTATTTTCATCAACGTTATTAGAAAAATAACCACTTTTAGGATTTTAAATTTAAAATAATTTGATCATTGTTATATTTATGACACCGTAAAAATAATTGAGACTATAAGCTTTTATTATTTTTTTAGACATTACCTAGTTTTCTTAAAAATAATCCCTCTAAATTATTGTATGCATATAGTCTCAACTGTGACTCTTAAAGTTCCTAATATATTTTTTATTTTATAAATTCTTAAGACAGGCTATTACTATAAAAAAATAAGTCATAAGATTATAAAATGCAGATTTTAAATAAAGTTTATTAATGTACATACTTAATGTTATCTAAATAATCAAGCATCATATATTATTATAGATAAGGTATTAAACATTATGATAACAATATATATATTATTCATTTAGTTTTCTGAATTTAGCAATGACTTTTAATTATTTTTACATTTCTCAGTACATCAGCTTATATAATACTGCTTTATCATATTCATTTAAAAAATGGCTATTTTCAAACATTATTCTTCAGTATTTAATTATTTTAGTTTATAAATTCAAAATCAATTTTTCCAAGTGTTTAAAAATATAAATATATAAGCAAAATAATATACGGAATTTAATTTATATTAATAAAAATTGTTATATAAATAAATATAAATCCAAATGTGTACGTTTTTTAATTATATTATGATATTAACAAATGACATAAGATGAGACAAATATTCAAACACAATATAATGTTGTCTAAAAAATTGAATAATAAACCCATGTATTTATTATAATAATTATTAACTTGTGATATTGATTTCCACAGATAACGTTTTAGTATCAAAAAAATATTAATATACTCTATAAGTGATGTAATTCTCAATGTAACCTATATTTCCTTTATTGTAATATTTACAATTTGGCACCAATAAATAATATAACAATAATTATTACGAGTATAATACGTTGATTTTGAGTATAAAATAAATAAGTACTAAAATCAAACTAATTATTAAATTTATTTTGAATACGAATTCATGAAAACGGATTATAAATAATAGTCAATAAATACTAAGTATCTTTAAGTACTTAAACGTTATTTGTGCTAATAAATGGAACTGAACGTTTATATTATTATTCGAGATTATTCAAAAAAAAGTATTCACTCATTCCATCAAATTAAAAATAAACAATGTACATTACTCAATTGTTGATTAGAAAAATGATTAAAAATCAATCATCTTTTTCAAACTTCTTTACGAATAGTACCTACTTAGTAGGGGTAGCGTAAAAAACCAATAAATAAAGTATATTTGAAAATAATAACGTAAACTATTTATGGAATTACTCAAATTCAAATACACAAATTTATCTACATATTATGTACATGCATTCATACATGAACATAAATAGGTCGGTAAGGTGCATAATATTATATTTTATTAACTATAATATGTGTCTTCACAATGTTGTTTATTTAAAGGGTAGAGATTCCAGACACAGTATGCGACATTTTATTTAGGTTAACGGATTTGTATACGTCCCTATTATAAATTTACTATCCATGAGTGCATAAATTTGTCATTCGATAAGAAAATATTTAAATTATTGGCGTTTTATTATATTATCGTGGCACGAATATCGGCGCTTAAATTTCACTGCGACAAACGTGTAGATATTTCAAAATTCGCAAAACTTTCGCATTTAACCTATTTTTGATCAGCAAATTTATTTACCCACCGTTTGGATTCGCTCGTGATATCGATTGCAACGTTGGCGGCGCGCGCTTATAATCGCTGGTATAATAATAATAATATAATATTATATGCGTACACATATGTACCTTTGTGAGTAAGTAAATACTGCGACAGCGAAAATCAATGTTGACGAAAAGTTGATGTAAGATTTATCGTTGCCCGTTAATAATATCGTTACGTTAATCGTATATACGGCAATGTTTTGTCTGTATGCTTTTATGTTTTTCACTTCCGGGATCACTTTGTCCAATAAGAATACACACATCGACCGCGTCCAACCAATGTTTAACACTGCTGCGTGTTGATAAAACGTAAACGGATATTATCCGAGCTAGAGACGTTGTAACGAAACGGTGTGCGATTCACCACGGACAAATGAATAGAATATTTTTTTTCAACCTAATGTATACGAATACATGGGTAAACTGCAGTACGGTATTAACCTAACTGAATACCTGAACCTTTTGATAGTTGACCACATAAATAATCAACTATAACATTGTATTTATTGATGTATGATGTATTGTTGAAAATGAACGCAGATATTGGGAAGTCTCATTTCAGAAAAGATTAGAAAAAAAACCTAAACTAACCTTAAATAATAATAATAATAATGATAATAATAATAATATTTTCCACTCTCGTGTTTGCCCAACCGCAGGTTCTTCGGTGGTCGGCAACGACGTCCACGACCGTCTGCACGTGACGCCAGTGGTGGCCGGCCTGCTGGCCATCACCATCTTGTCGGCCGTGGCCGCGGCGGCCGTCATGTGCGCGCTCCGCGTGCGCTCGCGGAGGCACGCAAACCAGCGGCGCCAGGACACGTGCGTCATTGGGACGGGCAGCATTATGGGCGGCAGTGGCGGCGGCGGCGGTAGCAGCGGCGGTGGTGGTATGGGCGGAGGGGCCGCCGTCATCGCGGTGTGCAAGCAGAAAGGCAACGAAGACGATTACGGGGCCGCAGCATCGGACCCGGACAAGAATCCTGACCTGATTCCGCCTACGAAAATCAAAAGTGAGTGTGTGACATTTTTTTTACCGTGTCTCAGGACGGCGGACAAAAGTCTCAAGGGCCCCAGGAAAAACCAATACGCCCCCTCCCCTTCCGCACACACACACACACACATAGTCAAGTGTGAACTAATCTAACTTTTCACTGACTTCCGGACTGTTTAAAAATAGTCATTACTTCATTAGGTTTTTCCTCGAAAATTAAACGTACCTATTTACGTCATCCTACACCAATACTGTGCAGTGTTTCCCAACCCAGAGGGGGGGGGCGTGTCAACATTGCTGGGGAGACGCACGCGGTCGTTACAAAATTACATTTTTTATTATTATTTATTACGTATATTGTGTTCTATGTATGTATTTTACAATGTAGGGGAAAAAATGAAAAATTAATAATGACCGGTTATCGTTATCGTAAACCTATCGATAATGATGCCATTAAACAACTATTGTATAGAATACTTGTAAAGTATATAATGAAAGATTATAATTTTTTCCAATAGGAAGGAGGGTGTGAGACTTTTGAAAATCTTCAGAGGGCGTAAAACAGAAAAGGTTGGGAACCACTGGTATAGTGTTTCAATAATTCACTTTATCGCAGACTTGTTATTATAGTATACGTTATAATTATTAAGATAGGTATACATTATAGTACGAATCATGTGGACGGCCAGTGGCTATCCGGGGCAGTAAATTAACTAGGTAGGCTATTTGACTGGTATTGCATGGACTGTGACGGGTAACTTAAAAACAACAATAACGCTTACTTTGGACACCACTAATTTTAATATGAAACACAAATATCTGTGTGTGTGATCGACCGATGGCAGATGACTGCGAAATATAACCTAAAGTAATGCGCCTTGTTCACAAACAATCGGTAGCATCTATGTGGACAGACATGTAGTATCCGCACAAGACGCCGCTGTAATGATTTCATGACCTTACGTAACAAATTGCACCTATAAATATATTATAAACAACAAAAATTGCAGTTATCTAATGTTTTTCTACTTTTGAAATTATCCATTTTCATCACGTTGAACGTAAATAATCACAACAGTTACGTCTGCATAATGGCTGCGTTCATGTCGCATAGGCAATACACCAATTTTAACAACACACAGTATGGAGTAGTATAATATTATTCCAAATCAATGCTACTTCCTAAATACTATGATAACATTTATAGCACATCCGTCAAGTTATTCTGAAATAGTTTGTATATTATGGTGTGATTGAATGAGCCCCGGGCTCAGCACAATCGTGATGAATCGGTGTGGTAAAATTCTATCGAATAAATCAGTCTACGTGTCTCAGAATGTGGCGTATAAACGGTGTACCGTGTCGCGTAGTTATACGCGAGACGGTTTGCTCTAAACAAAACGTTTTCAATTTATTTAGTGTTTATTTTCCCCTTCTCTTTTCCTTTGTAGGTGGAAGCAGAGGTAATATCGGATATCGGGTTGTTCAGCAACTGCCGATGGGATTAAATGACGACGACGATGAAAACTTTGAAGTTGCCGAATCTTCAGACGATGAACGAGCTGGTTATCCGACGCTTCCGGTGGGCAGTATTAGTTCGCGTCCATCGGTCAATTCACTAAGACACGTAAGTCATTAGCTAATTTTATATCAAAATACATAATACACACTTGTAAAAGAAATATTGCTAAGCCTAATGAAAACTTCCGATTTTCGTTAGTATACCATAAAAAAATTATTTTAATATCCGTTTATTGGTTTTGAAAAAAATATAAAAATATTCACCTAAAACATATCATGTGCCTATACGGTGCTTTTATTTTCATATATTTTCATCTTGTATAGGTAATTTTATCAGTCAAGATGTGCCATAACCCGTAACAAGGAAACAAAAAATAAACGAGTTATCAAAATAAATTAATGTTAAAATTGTAGAAAAACTCAGAAATAATATATCATATTTAAAAAAAAAAAAAGAACGGGTGGGCCAATTATTTTCTAGTGAAGATAAGTTAAGCTTATTATAAATCTTGTATTAATTTTCGAGAGTTTTCGGCCAGCCAATTAAATTTTATAGGTGTTTAAAAAAAAAAAATTACAAAAATCGAAAATTTAAATTGTCTATAAATAAGTTAAAATATTTCAAAATACTTTGAAAACTTAACCATGTATAGAGAACACCAATATAAATATTTGGTGAAAATATCAAGTTGTTGCGGTTTTTTGTTTTTGAGTTAGTGCATTTTAAAATAATGTAGTTTATAAAAACGTGATTTTGCCTAAAATTTCCCGTTTTTTCGTAATTTTTTTATCGTTTTTTTCAATTTTTGCAAAAAGTATTAAAAAAGTTGGATTTTTGAATCACCCAAGTACCATATACATTCACTTTCCTTTCGGAAAAGTTGCTGTATAAGCAAATCAAAGCATTTTTACTGCAAAAAAAGTTGTCGTCAGACATAAAAAAAAAAACACACACATCATTTTAAAATCAATAGATTTCATCACTCTGTTCAGAATCTAAAATAGTATATTTTATTATATCTATATCCATAGAAGCTTTTATATGATATTAATTATTATCGTATCAATATTTGTCTTGCATAAATACTACCTTTTTTATATTTTTATTTATATAACCAATTATTATAAAAATATTTCTTCTAACCCAAATGACCCATAAAGGACACTTCCTTCTTATAATTGGATACCATTTTATGTAATTTCTATATTCACCATATAAACTAATACATTTTTAACCTATCCTCGTTGCTGAAATGTATTTATGTTTGCTTTAATTTATACTTTTCTTTTCTATTATATATTCTGTTGTAGTCTGACTGCTTTTTATTAGATTAATAAATAAATTTCATTTTTGCGGGATACGTGTTTTTCAAATCAGGTATCGAGGTTAATGTTTTCATAATTTTACTTAATATATTGATTAAAAACTGTTCAAGGGAAACATTTTTTGACGAGCGAATGTATTTACCAACAGTTTTTTGCTAATAAATAATAACTGACATGATATTATATTTTACTTAATTATTCAGTCAACAAAACCAATTGTTTGATGTATTGTTTAAAAATTATACAATAAAATGGTAAACAGTGTACATTTATACATTGTATTATTATGTTAATACGTGTATATTCTGGAATGATGGTTTTGGTTCAATAAACATAATTATGAAATCATGTTAATTATTACTAAAACAAATATTTTTTTTATTTGTTTTAATTTTCCAATCATCATTGAATATGATACTGCATAATATATTATGGTATTAAATCGATATATTTATTTTGTATTGTTACAAACTAATGTTATTGCATCACAGTTTTTATTTTATAAACGTCTTCGTAGATAATAAGTTATAATAACGTATCAAGTAAAATTCAAAATTGTGTTTCATTTTTATTTAATGTAATCATGTACCACCTATACGTGCCAAGGCTTTTTAATGCACCCATAATGTAAATTCTAAACAACAACAAAAAAAATAAATAAAAAATTATTTCCACAAAATTTATTTTATCGTATATTGAAACATTAATTATGCATGTCACTATTCATATTTTACTTAACTACGTATTGGTACGGCCTCCCGTAATTGGTTGGTTAAACTTAAATTAGATAAACGTTACAGGTAGCTTCCTAAAACTTAGAAGTTTGTGTGACATAGGAATTATCTTACACCCGATACTTACCCCTGAGGGGAAATCTATTATCACATTATTTTCCTGTATAACATTATTCGATATCGATAATATGATCAGGCTTGCAAAAACAAAAAAGTCAAGTAGCTCACTTTTGCATAAGCAAATTATAATAAATCCATCAACTTCGTGGTATGTTATGCGCTTCGAAACAGAAGTGCATATTATTATCTAATAATCCAAACACACGTAACTGATACGGTGATCCGCAAAGAGTGTTCGCATAACAATGTCATGATTCGTATGTTTACAGTTAAATTAGTTTGTTATATATTAATATTTTCACTGATGTAATATTTGCGTTCCATTTTTATATATATTATATATATATATATATATATATATATATATAATATATTTTATTTAGCGCGTATAATGTGTTAATTTAAAATTGGTTCTGTAAATATTTAAAATGTATACGGAAAACCTTGAGTCAACAAAATATATTTTTGTTGGACCATGTATGCTTCGACGAACTAATAAATAATTGTTATTTTAGTTCGCTTTTTCGTAAACATAATATTGATCGACTCAATAAAAACATTTGAAAGTATTTTTACGTGTAAAAAGAAGAAAAAAATTGGGGATAGCTTAACCTCACTTAACCACGTGATGTACTATTTCTGTTTATAGGCAGCAGCGACGGTCGGCCCGGGTTATAGCAACAATGGGTACAGGCCGGAACAACATCACATGACGAAAACCGCGACGATATCGTCGCGGCTACCACCACCGTACCATCACAGAGAAATCGTTACAGTACGAACGCCGCTCATGTCCAGTCAACAAGAAAGCTGCGTTTAAAAAAATAAAATTATAACATTATATCATATAATGAAATGATAATGATTTTATGTACTTTATATACATGAAATAGATAGTCCTAATTATTATTATTATTATTATTATTGCCCAGCCCCCTCCATACGGTTATCATGAAATCGTATTGTAAAATATATTTTGTTACAATGACTTCTTAAACGTACCTACATCATATTATTATATTAATAATAACAATAATCTCGCCCTCCCCTAACATTGTTTTCCCAGGACGTTTCTGACATTTGTACTCCGCGCCGGTAGTCTCCTCCTGTCATTGGCCTTACTACACTTATTACGTTTTATGTTCGTTTGATCACCGTAATAGGTACCTACCTCTATATTAAAAATCCACTTGTTGGACTGTATAATTTTCAAATTTCAACTTAGAAAACGAATGCAGGTGACAGATAAGTAAAATCCACTAGTAAATGTTGACCCTTGTTATTTTCACATGTCCAGCTATGTCCAGTTCATGGAAATTATTGTGCCTGGCTAATTTCCAACGACCTTAACGATATTCAGAACGACTTTTACTTTTAGTCAAATGTAAAATACTAATTGCGTTTTGTTCGTTCTGTATTTCTATTACACCGAGGGTAAAATAGGAGTTCAAACATTATTTGAACGTGATTATAATTCCAAACAGAGCTTTGCTACAAATTCATCGTTGAAAAAAAAAAAATTAAATGAGAAAATTCTAACTAGATTAGATTTATGCTATAACTTTTTACAGAACTGTTTATGAACGCCGTGCAAATGTCGGAAATGTCCTGCACCGCACAATTACATTTAAAGAACGTAAGAAGAAGTCTAAAAAGATTTTCTTCAAAACCGTGTAAAATTATTGTATGATAAAAATATTTTATTGATAAATATATAATATATTCACAGTTATATACCAAAGTTCCAACATTGCTAGTTCTTTGCTGGCAGACAGTTGTTAAATTTGTAAAAATGTGTTTAAATATTTAATAATATTATTGGTTAGAGAATTATTGTTGTTTGTATTTGAAGTTTGGAAATAACTTTGTTTAATTAAAATTTTCTTCGATTCGCATTAGCGAAATTATTTGTCTGTGGGGAATAAGGTATGATATTTTAAACATTTGTTTACATTTTTTATTATTATGATTACTATTATTATTAATATAGATGTTATGTTTGATGTACATATTTAATTACCGGTATCAATAACGATAACGAGTTACCCGTAGTAATATTGAAATATATAATGTCATTTTAATTATAAATAAAAAATAATTATTGAAGGTATAATAAACATTTTTTATTTATTTATTTTTTTCAATAAGAACATAATGTACTATAATAATATAATACAATATATAAATATATACTGTTTTCTATCTTAAGTTTCTTTTTAAGTGCTATAAATTAATTATCGATTCGCATCCGTATATTATTAAGTTACATTTTATTCATTAATGAGACCATTAATTTCTAGAGTTGTCTATCTGTTTTTACGAAAACTATTTTTCCATAAATATTTCAATTACTTTGTGTCTCTGCCATAAAATTAGTAATGCTTAATGATTTTTTTTTTTTTTTGTTCAGCTACTTATCAATTATTCAGTAAAAGATCATTCCTGTAGTCTATAATATGATTTAAACTATGGGTCAAGTACTAAATAAGAGTAAATGTTTTTTTTTCCAATTTTATATCAAAATTTTATGTATTGTAAAATATCATTTATTATTCTTCCGACTTTTAATTCATGTGTAAAATATATGTTAGTATATTAATTAATATCATCATAGAATTTAAGTAAAAATAATTATCTTTTTACTGTCGAAATATATAAATAATATAATAATTACAATTCATTATATAATACTTATAATTTGTATGGTATAAATTAGTATATAGTTAAGCGTGCATGCGGATTTTTTAATTTTTTTTTTTGAACTCATACATATTCTGTTTTATAAATTATATCACGGAAATTAGTAGTTTACTGGTCATGCCGATTTGAGTTGTTAACGAAATAAAAATTATATTATCTTAATTTTTTCTGATCTTGTAATGTATATTTTTTCTTTATAAATGCTACAAATAATATATCTACCCAAATTCTTTAATTCTTATCTTTATTTTTTTTTATTTTTTTCTAAGATTATTATTAGTTTTAACCGATATACTAGTGCTGGAAATTTCAAATCATTTTCATTCAAAAACTTATTATTCCAGAAAGCTATTAATGATGTCCTGCCGTTTTTATCGCCCTGAAGTACACAGGTTGCATAATAATAACAGAAAAATTCGCATGAATGCTAAAACTAAATTTGTTCCGTTTGTTTGTTTTTTTTTTTTTTTTAAGTTTTTATTAGCAATGTTTATTAATTTAAATTATTTACGTAATTAGCAAAAAATTGTTTTATTCACGTTGTCGCTAATTATATAATATTATATATTATATTTAGATGTAAGTGTAATCATGATCGCACATAAAAGTTGCCAACTCTGTTTAGACTTAATCGATATCATATTTCTTTCGATCATGAACCATGAATTCGATTGAACTATAACGATTTACTAATACTATTTGTGAGTGTTTATGTACTATACATATACATGTACATTGTGTTACATTATGTTATATATTATTATATATATTATATAATATACATTAATATATACTTCTATCATATCTATTTAGAATTACATACATAATATATATATATATATATATATATATATCGATCAAAATTTGTTCGTTTTGTTCTAAGGACAATTTATTATTATTATTATAACAACTATTAAAATTACTATAATTCATTAAAATTATTATTATACTATGTAAGTGTGTAAATGGTGTTTAATTATTATAATTCGACCGTTACAACAATTGTTTTACTAAAATACATGTGACGATTTTTCTTCAAACGTTATTTTTATTCTTTCATTTGCATACCGAATAATATCTTCTGCCACAGGTATATATGAAGCCGAATTCAAATCTTTTAGTCGTTACATTGCAGATGGCAATTTTAACGGTGAAAATAATTATTTTACTATTTATTACAACTCCATTGAAAAAGAAATCAATTTTTCAGTAAATACGTCGTTTAATACACACTTTCCGTGTTCCGCATTTGATGTAAACATACAATTAATGTATATAAGTAAATATACAACCATACGCTGAATTACTTGAGAAATTAATGAGAAGAAAAGTATAAAAACTTCTACAGCCCTAAACGATGTACGATATAATATGTATTTTATCTACATTATAATTTACAAAAAATAAAAATATGATTATAAAAAATGACAGGTCTTTGTCAATTGTTTATTCATTTTTTATTTACGTTTTTCTTGTGTTACAATACAATGTTTTACGAGTTAACTGAGTTAAAAGAGTTAATCGATTTCTCTATATAAATTAATAAAAATGGAACAGTCAAATCAAAGGTATTTTAGTTGGATCGCCATAAACCGTTTTTATTACATTTTCATACCACAAAATGCTTCCGATTCATATGCAAAAAATTATCCAACATTTTTATTTTGCACAATTTTGGTTTTAAACTTAATTTATAAGATTGTTTCACATTGTTTATGATATATTTTTATAAAATACTAAAAATGAGTACTTCGGTAACTAACGTTGCATTTTTGATGTTTATACTTATACCATTAATGGTATAATTAATAGTTATTTCAATTATAATATTATACGTACATGTTATTTCGTATTGATCGGGATCAAACCGTAAAATATGAATAGATAAATAAATATTATAATATAATATAATAATTTTTCGAATGATAAGTAAAATAAATGTTATTGAAAATCAATTTTAGTCGTTTTTCTCTCATTTGCATCTGTCGAATAATAACGGCTAATCTTATCATGCATATTCCACGTAATATTTTGTCAGCTGTAATAGGTTTTGTGGTCCATATAACAATACACAAGAAACTGGTGTTTACGTGTGTTCCTTTCGTCGAACGTGACCCCCATAGAATTGTGTTATTGCCAAATCCTATATAATCTGAAGCCGGATATGCCGGTCTCCCTTTCGTCTCTATGGCGGTAAGGATAAGATGTAAGCAGGTATATAGACAATAGACATACTCCCTTCCAGGCATCAAAACAGGCTTTTTGGTACTTGTGGACTCCGACGTCCACCCGGATTCTGACCGTCACTGATTTTAGGTGTATAGAAACACACATGTTCAAAGAACAGTGAAAAACAGATCGACTAATGAAGCACAAATCATTTCCGCAAACTACTAGACGTTGGAACACAAAAGTGTGCCAATCTTCAAGAAGACGTTCGGGACATATGCTATATCATGCGTAGATAAACGCTATGAATACTGTAAACATTTTAATTTCTTGCCTTTTTTTCTAAAACAAAAAAGGAACATCATTAATTATGCGCATTGTAAAATGAAATACATATCATAGCGAGTATGATCTCTTATTTATACAAAAGTATAAATCATTAATATTTTTTTGCAGACAATTTAGCAAGATGAGTTGAAGTATTTCGATTATTTAAGTATTCAATGATAAATATTCAAATTAAATAATTATTCACGTACAATTTTTCAACGGAAATAATCATGTTATTTATGAAACGATAATCTTTTGAAAACTAAAACTCATGAATCCGCGAAAGGCCAATCATTATAAGTTATACCTATATATTTTTAAATGAAACATTATAATATTATTATGTGTACAACATGTAGACCATTATAATAATACCTTGTCACGGCGTTGAACGTGCAAATAGTAAATTATTGGACGGATAAGTTTTTGATTTCGTCGATATCGGCGGAGAAAGAAAAATATTTTCATAAATACGAAGGTTTTGAATGTTTTGTTATTTTAGTAAACAAACAATTCGCTATGTCGGTTGTTTTGAATAAAAATATATAATGTGCATCAATGTAATAAAATGCGCATATGCGCGTATCATATCGCATCATCCGCGGCGGTATTGGCATTAAAAACAAGTTGCCGTGACCACCGCACCAAGGTCGAGGACGTCCATAACGATAATATAGCGTTCGGAAAATCAAAAATAAAAACAACGTCATGATTCGACAACACTACCCTATATTATACTATAATGCTGTATATACGTGTGATTTTCAATGGTATTGTATTTTTGTCCGTAATGACGATTTTCCGTGGTCACGGCTACGTCCGTGCGTTTCCTGTGACACTGTGCGCCAATATATTGGTATTTAAATAACACCGAGCGGCCAAACGAGTACAGTTACTCAAGTAATATAATATCATCAACATATTTTATACACTGCTTGAACGCGCGACGTATAATATTTCAATATTCGCACGTCACTTGTTTACCAAACACATTTGTTTTGTTATTGTTTTGTACGGTTTACGTCCTATACACCGCTGTAGTCTACGTATCTACGCACAACAAATTAAATTATTATTATTACTGCGACTTACTGCCCATACGTTTTCGCGCGTTCGATAAGAATTCAAAAAATATGTTTTCCAGTCTTTCGTGTAAAGAGCGCCAAAACGTTTTAACCGAATTTCCCGAGTTATCGCCGAATTTGATAAAACGTTACGAAAAGACATTTACAAGGTAACATATTTATTTCTTTTAATTTTAATCGACCGAGCAATAACTGCAGTTGTAAATATTTTATTTTAAATTACCACTAGCGCTACAGCGTTCTTCTGATACCTAACTGCGGTAATTTAGAGTGTAATATACACGAACTTACAGTATATTAGTGCACCGCTTAATTTTTCTATCGTGATTAATAATTGTGTATACTACAGTAATATAATTTTTTCCCCGTTATTACGTACACCGTAATATTATATTATATTGTAATATTCATAATTATAAATCCGTTGCTTTCAATATTATTCAACAGGAACTTATTATTTTACTGTCATAAGAACGTTTCAATACGATATCGTTATATTTATTTATTTTTAACGTACCAATTTAAAATATTCGTATAACTTTATAAGCTATGAAAAAATTAGATTAAAAAAAAAAATAAAACAGTACGTCATAGTCACGTGTGTATACAACCTTTATAACACATTAAACCGACCTTTTATACCGATTTAAATTTAAATATAATATAGACGTGCGATTTACGCTATTGTATGATGTGTCAAAATATCATAATACTAAGATTTATGATTGTCCCATTTCATTTCTTTATTAGGGACGTATTTTTTTTATTACTATTCAATATTTTATTACATTTATCATTCGATCGCTTTATATTAATTTTCATATTGAAACGTTCTGAACGTTATCAAATTATTTGCTCACGGGGCAACGTCTTAAGGAAAAATTAGAAATATGAACCTATATTATATTAATAAAATATTGTACCATATAGAACAATACTATTATGAACGATGTATTGATTTGTACGGTTTTTTCTCCCCTTTCTATTTGTATTGAAAAAATTGAATACCACTATTTAGGCCATGGGCCACGTGAATGAATTTTAACCGACCCGCAGGCCACAGACAAGGAAAAAATGAACCGATAATTGAATGTGCTATTATTATTACGCGTTGTACTTGTAATAATATTAATGTAGTAGGTAATTTTTTATCTTTGTACAGTATTAGTTTTTCCGACTGCAGCAAATATTATGCTTATTATTACATACATAATACATATTATATTATTGCACTTATCGCCTACTTTATTGTTTATTTTAAATTTTATCATGACGAATTTTCAAATGCAACAAAGCATATTTCTTCAAAGGGAAATCATTTAATTCCAAGCTGCAGATGCGGTCTTAAAAAACTATGTACATTATGTAACATTTTTCATTATACATTGTATATTATACAATGTATAATGAAAAATTGATAAGTATCCAAAAACTGCAATTGATTCTAATTATGATGAATTTTGGTAAAGATATGAATCTGAAAAGAAATACCCGACGCAGAAATTATTAATAGTGAAAATGTATACATCTGTGAGTCTGCTTTTTAAAAATAAGTTATATAAAACGAATTCCGATCCCAACTCATCAACGAACACTTTGAAATGATGATAAAGGTATAGCCCTAATAAATTACCCACAAATGCGTTAAATGTAATTATATTTTCATTAATCTTAGTTACAGAATACTATAGCTATAAAATAATTTTGGCCGATGGGCATATTATAATATATTTATATGGTAAATACGTTTACTTTGAATTTTTGTAGCCCGCCGGAATTTTCTGAATTCTTAATGTGGTCCTCGAAAAATATTAATCGGTGACCCCCTGATGTAGACTACATAGTATTCATTACGTACGCAGCGCCAGCTTTATTCGTTATTATTAACAAAATATAATACCGCGCAGATACGACACGGACAACGACGGGTACTTGGATGTTGAAGATCTTAAAGGCATGATGATGGTACGCGGTGTACCATGGACCCACTCGGCAATTATACGGCTGATCCGTGACGCAGACGAAGACGGCGATGGAAAATTGAGTTTTCGCGAAGTCAGTATTAATTATTATACGTTTCGCTTAAATTTCGTTTTAAACGTAAGCCGTAAAACTTTACAGTTAATTATTCTCCTTTTCATCGCTGTATAACATATAAAGCCGTTTACGTATATACATATAATTATTATGATCCTTAAGGAACTTTCAAATGCATCCGTAATGTATATGGAGGTATAGGTACATATTATTTTACTAATACGCAAGACAGTTTTTGAACGATTATAATTTTAAACGACGTTTTTCATACTTCCATCGTAATACGATCGTATCTGGTTCAATAGCAACGTGTATATGAAGTGATTGCCAAGTTTTCAAAGTTTTCAGCATAATATATTGCATAATGATCCTAAGACGATTAGAATTGTCTTCGATGGATGTTATTATCATTATAAAGTGCAGTTTGTGCTGATACAAAACATACTGAAATTGATTCAAATAACATTTTCGTTAAAATATCAAGTAAACTTGATCCCGAACATAAGCTTATTTACATCCTATTTTTATTAGATTTCAAAGATTTCAAACTTTTACCAGCATGTAATCAAGTTTAAAAACGACCTAAAATTTTTAATCAGCTATAATATATACTCAGAATCATCTTTCAAACACGATAATATTAATTATTTCCGAACACGTTTAAAATATAATTAAATGTTTTCGATTTTGTAATGATTAAAATTAATTCTGGGAATGGATATATTCACATATTGATGTATATGTAAGGTCGGTTACATTATTTCATTAGTATGTTAAATTATATATTTATTATATATTACCTGTCCAATACTTGTGATGACTTGCCTGTTGGTGTTGTGATCAGCTTCCGATATGTAAGAGGAATAGATTATTTATTTTTAAAATAATGAGACTCTTTTTCTTAATTTATTACAATTGTTCTTTTATTAAACTTTTTTACACACAATGGTCACAATGACATACATATAACATTCTCTATAATTAATTTACACTTTTCTGTCCTTTTGTTTGGACGATCTGCGTAGACTTTTACACTCGCTTCTGAACGTCTATGCTAAAAGGACAGTGAACACACTGTTGCTGTGGCACTAAGAACTCAGCTCCTTATATCTAATGTTGTATGTATGCGTGCGCCAGTGTGTGCTTGTGTGTGTGTATAATAACTTATCAATATATTTAATTCTATTTAATATTTGTATATTATTCTTAATCCTAATTAATAATAACTATTTTATTATATATTTTAAATTTAAAAGATGTGATTGCTTAAGCGCACATCATTACAATTTTTACAACAAAACTCGCTAGACAAAACAAACGCATGCACCTGAAATCATTGCAATAATTTGAACACACGTTACGGTGTACTGTATTATATTATCTAAGAAATACAATTAAAGTTTTTTTGAACTCTTCATAAAAACGTGAACTAACGTACAGATAATAATAGTTTTGGGTCTACAGTCGACCGTTTGATTAAATGTTTACACAATTTCCTTATGCGTGAGGCAACGTATTAAAATGTAGAATTTTCCAGCGCATGCAAATCGTAATATGCTAAACAGTTTTTAAGTTCAAAACAATATTATAAGAGTTATACTAAATAATGGAACGACGTCATAATATTATAATACTCGTTTAAGAACATATTTTGTGGGTGGAAAAAAAACATCGCTACAAACCGTAGTTGCTCGCAGACGCATGTTATGTGTTGACACGTGAAATCGGATGATATGCGCGGGTGATGTGAAATTGTTTTAAACTCTCGGGTTGCTCAAAATTCCACAGTGGTGTAGCATAGGGTAAGACAATTGTTTTTTGGGTTAATGCGCGTTGTATTGAATAAAATTAAACGTCTTAATCGTTTTGTGTAATGGCCATGCAGTCGAGTGCATAATATTCATTTTGAACGTCACATAGTATGAAAATTCTTCGCACGCAATGCAATTATAATATACATACTATAGTATATAAACGGTTTGTACAAATAGATTCAGACGCACAAATGAATATTATGTTTCCACGCGTATGCCATCACGCAGTCGGTAACATCAACTTGACAACATTTGTGTAATATTTATGTCGTATAAAAGTTAGCATTTTAATGGAAATAATGACGTAAACATAATATAATGGTTTGTTTGATGTTCACTCCGTTAATAATGTTTGTATACACAGAGTCATATTTATGGACCATATGTACAAACGTGTACAAACGAGCCTAGAGCAGCCCATGGGCGCCTGCAGATGAAAATTCAGGCGGTGAGACAGCCTTAATTTTTGTGAATAATCAAACAATTTTATTAATGTATTAATACATGTTTTGTATTGTATTTGAAGAAAAACATAAAAATACTCATTAGGTATTTGACGTTTGATCATTAAAAAATAATAAATAATAAATCGTACCATCAAAATCGCAAATTCTCAAAACATAGTTGTATCAATGGCCTTAAAGCACCTTCACAGCTCACTATGAAACGTGAAACGTGATGTCTAGAAAAATATTCCAACGTTGTGATTGGTTGAACTGTATCTTTATATAGATTGTAGTTAAATTATGTTTAACTTATCAATCATGCACGATAATAATATATTAAATAGTACAATATATTATTTAATACACTTCAATAATAGAAGATTTATAAATAAATAATTAAAATTGCATGAAAAGATACTTTTAGATGAAATAGTTTACAATAGTAATTTAGAAAATAACATACTTTTTGGGCAATCAAATCGATTACATCTTCATTATTTATATTAAATATAGTACGTATTTTGCAATACTCATTAAAAGGATTTTTTTTTTTTAATACGGATAATCTATTGTGTTAGGTATGCGGTGAAATGGTGAATGGGCCATATTTAATATCAACAACTTACAACCATGTGTCCATATATTATGTTATATACTCATATGAGACTTGTATGTATATGTAAGTCTAATATTTAGTCTCTATTTCTTCAACTTTTAACTTATTTTTGGTCAGCGGCCCACCGAGTTTTACTCGGTAACTCGCTGGGTCGGACTGGTCCTGTAAGGAACACATCATTATGCAGAATTCTATTATCATGAAATATCGTCAATAAAAATACAAGAATATGCTACAATAGTCATTTTAATCCATATCGAGTATCGAGTCTGTAGTACAGAAAAATATTAATTGTTCAACACTGCGGCATTATTTTTAAAAAATGAACAAATTGTTTTAAGCTAGAGGAAGCTTTCCTCTCTGTTTTTCTCTGTGGGCGCGCTAGAAGTGGCCGGCACCAGCCGTGCTTAAAACGTGTACGAGAATAAATATTGAATAATTTATTCACTGTGTTTCAAACGTGAAACTATTCACCTGATGATGCTTATGGTGTTAAGTTGGAAATATAAAAATAAAACCCATTATCTCTCATTTTTAGAAGTGTTCTGCAACGGTATTTTCAGGAACATACTCAACTGCAGTAATATATTAGCATTGATTAATAATTATATTATAATAATATAGTAATATAGTATTTATAACCAATGATAATAGTTATAACACTAATGAATAAAGGTTGATTTAAATTGAATCGATGATTGCAGAAACGACATGAGCCAATTTTTTAAAACTTTTGGATAATTAATAAAAAGTGTAAAATTTAAATAATTTTGAAAAAAATTCTTATTTAAAAATGAATACTTGTGGAAATATATTATGCACTAATTATACATAATTTGTGTATATAAATAATATGATGTTTTTATGATGACTAGCATGTGTTTTTGCTAATATCTAAATTTCACAAAAAATGTGACTTGTGTCGTTTTTGCAATCATTGATTTAATTATGATATTATATCATGATCGAATTTTTCATTATTTCTACATGTATAATATTATAATATGATATGTGATTTAATAAAATATTAATCCACTTAGTGCTTTTTTGTGTATGTGATTTTTTTCACATAGTTTCTGATCACTCAACGCAAAAACGCGGAATGGGCCCGACGAGTATTATGCGCTCTACCCGAAATAGACGTAGGCCGCGTAGGCGTCAAAGGAGCCAAAAAATACTTCGAAGCCAAACAGATACTGCCGATTGCAACGCATCGTAATCACGTATCACACTAGATCATAATAAATTATTATAATGAACATTATAATGTTAGTGTAATATGTTATCGTCGCACGTTTATATGTATTTACACGCGATATTATAATAAGTAATAACTACATGTACAACATTGCACAACGCTTATGGTCCATCTTGAACTTATGACAATACTATGTATATCGTTTTTTTTTTTTTTTAACACGGCTTATACACCAGTATGATAATATATATTTATTCAATATGATAATTATTATTATTATTATTCATTACTGCACATTTCGATTTGCTGCAGCAAGCAGTAATAATAATAATAATATGTAATAAAATTATTTCAAACCCGTCAGACTCGTGTTATTTTTTCGATCTTTGTTGGCAACGACATTCGGTATCGATCGCACTCGCAATAATATTATTATTTATGTGATGTGGTGTAACGACACATATCACACATCACACAACATATGGAAATCGAAACCTCAAGAATACAATAATATTGCACGTCAGAAATACGATGGAAAAAAATACGAATTAAATTTGTGCAGCACGCTGTGTGCGTGTTTAATTAATACCGTTATATGTGTTAATTGTTTTCAGCCTCTGAGTCATGACAAAAAATAAAATAAATTGAGTTCGAAACTGTGACGTTATATTACGTGTGTAGCTATAGATACTTTTGTGCGGATAATTACAAGCACTGTATGGTTTTGAACGACAAGCCATCGTGTAATGAAGGGACAAAAACACAAACAATATAATTACTGTCACGTTCATATCCGAGTTTAATGGCTTTTTTTATTTTTATTTTTATTATTTTTTTTTTTTTTTTGTAATTCAATCGTTATATTATATTATTGCTTTTAATCAAACATTGAACACTCTTATTATTATGATCCAATTATACGGACCATTCATAATACAATATAATGTCCCATACCATAGTAATATCCTACCTATCACGTCGTATAGTCACGAGTCACCACGGCCATTATGACCAACTGTTAATTTCCTTCAAATAGTATTCAATTGGAGGGAATCTATCTCATCCACGATCTGATCGGGGAAACAATAATACTGTTTTCTATATTATCTATACGTCATAGTAATTCCTACTGTGATATGTAATTTTTCAAGTAATAATGATTAACAGTAATTATTTTAAACTATAAATGTTCAACTTCAAATAACAGTATATAATGATATTATTGAAGAACATCTGCTGTTGTATTATTCCAAAAACTGTATAATTGCGTATGTTTAAAGAGAAACTCACTCTTATGATACACGAGCGGAGTAAATGAAACTTCATTGGTTTTATAATAATATGGGGTTTCCCTCAAGAAGCACTTTCGAGAATGTGTAATATTAATGTAGTCCTATTATTTAAATCGAACAAAAAAAGTTCTTTACATGGGTCATCTATCTAGGTATCCTATAGTGGTTTAACTAATATAATACGACAATGGTCAGCACATCAATAACGAATAAAATTCGATTGGTAACTCATATCGTGCCGATATATCGCACGATCTGATCTGGGAAACAATATTATTACAATCATTATTATTACTATTATCTTATATTGTATCAGACGTCATAGATACGTCACATCGACGGGATGTGTAATTTTTAATACTTGGTGGTGAAGATTTATCGCACCGTGCGTTGGGAGGATAACATGCAAACAGACAATCAAACGTGTATAGGGATACCTACGTTTCAAGCGGGTTTAATACGAGTAGGTATAATGCGATTTAAATATATATTACCTATAGTGGATTTAGAATGATACCTTCGTAATCTCATGAGCTCGTACGCACTTACTAATAATCTCTTCTAATCTGGTTTACACGTCTAAATTAGTTAAATGTATTTGAACCATAAACTACCGAACGCGAACGTTCAGAATTTATAGTGCCTGGTAACACAAACTGCACCTTAATGAGTGATGTGCTCGATATAAGAAGATTACGGATACACACTCTCACACACCCACACACATACGCGCGCACACACATACACATACACGCGCTCGTTCACATGCACAACAGATATTGTAAATATCGTTTTGCGTGTTCAAAACACCAACTAATTATTAAATAAATAACGAAACTCGTTATCATATTGTTGGCAAATATACGTAATCATATTATATAATGTTATTTTAATATGTGATGTTTGTCATCAGCCTTTTACGGGGTTCATCGTTTATACTATGTACAATGGAGACCCGAAAATCACACAAAAACAACGGCGAATATGAATTAATATTATGACTGTGTATGGATTCTTAAGTGACCGGATACAGAATAAGAGAAGTATAATTGAAGAACACGCGTTGAATAATTGTTCAAGTGACGATTAGGAGAATTATAAATATTCAACTCTAAAGAACTTACGTCTGTTGTTATATTGTTCCAAAGAAAAACGTATAGTTTCTAATGTTTGAAAAAACAAAAAACACTCTGGATACACCAATATACCGTGTGTCCCAAGAAACAGGGGCCACTTTACCACTTATTACACTTCTTCTTCTTTTTTGTTTTTAGCCATTTAAGACCATATGCAATTTCATAATGTGTAATAACAAAATAAGATAATAATTCATAAATAGTAAATAGTTAATTAGTTTAAAAATAAGTAAAGAAAAAAATAAGTAGGTACAGTTAGAAAAAAAAATTAATTAAATTGAATTTCACTTAGCTCTAGTTTAGTCAATTTTGGGTTTAGGACACAAGTTGATACATCAAAATTGCTTGAAAAAAATCGATAAACCCGAATATGATATTCAAATTGCAGGTTTCCATTTCAAAAAATGTAAGTTATATTATGCATGCGCAAGATACATGAGTTAAAAAAATTGTAAGTCATAGAAATTTACGATCCATTAGTCTAGTTTAATGTCCCGCAAACAGAAATAAAAAATATTTATATGGTAATGAGTGAAATATAGTGGCCCCTGTTTTTTGGGACACACAGTTATTACGGTTATATATACGGTATATATATATACGTTGCACGTGCTGAGTAAATGAAACTACATATTAGTTTTATAATAATAATATAAAATACTTGAAAGCGCGTTCGAGAGTGTGTCATATTGATCGAAAATATTCGACGTAGTCCTACTTTAAATCGAACACAAAAAGTTCTGTAGACTGGTCATTTATCAAGCTGTGTATCCTGCAGTGGTTTAAAGAATGTAATATAGAACATTACGAAATATCCTGCAGAATTTACAGCACACCCGTTTAAAAAGAAAAACCTTGACCATTTTTGTATTATATTCTGCGAGCCCTGAATCTTTTCTCAAACGCAATGATTTATATTTACTACAAAACGTGGTATATTGTAATGGAATAATGTAACATGTTTACACGGAACTTGCAATGTTAGTGCGAGAAAACTGTTCAACACCTGTCTACATTTAATCCGTATGTTTTCTGTTTTTCATCGTGATTCCGATAAAATATCCATTCAAAAGAAACTTGGTATATCTACCAATCGAAATTTGAAATTAGCATTTTCGGTTTATTATCCATAAAAAATTAAAACGAAATCGCGTGAATTTCAAGCGAATCTGTAAAAGTCGAATTAAACGTTTCGGCTATGTAATAATAATTAATATGCACTCAAGTTTTTTCAAGCACACATCTTACACACCTGGTTTGTTGACCCATCTAAAAAGTATTGACCATTTAAACGTTTCAAGAAGTTCATAGGTATTGGTATCGGCGGTATAGCTGTAGTAGGTACGTATAAGCGTTGGTACCACGGAAAATCAACTGGGCAGCTAGATTTTTGCAAACAATTGAAACGCAACGAAGTATATAAATGCTTATTATTATTATTATTATTATTGTTTTTTTCTACAAACAAATGCACTACGTAGCGCGATTATTTTAAATGAAATAAAATCCAACGATATCTGACAGTATTATTCGCTATATGTGATGTCAGATTTTTGACAAGGACACATCTGAAGTTGTGAATATTAATTACTATGTCACGACAATTGAACAAATGGTATTTGCCACAATTCGTGATTGTTTATGTGAACAGTGTATTATTATGCGTACCTGAGTATTTCACATGTGTTCCATGGTATTATATGACAAATAAAATGACACCGTCAAACAAATATTGATTGTCGCCGAGTGCGTAACAGTTAAACTCGCCGATAGTTCAAAATAATTTTTTCCCGAAGTCAGTTTCTTTCTGCTTTATCGTAGCTTAACGTAGGTAACACAAGTATATAAAACAATAACATAATAACACAAACTCAGATGCATCATCTCATTGGACATGGTCGATCTCTGATGATTCTCCTGCTGGTGGCGTGTTTGTTTCGAGTATGTATTTATATTTTATGAACTATAGCGTTTTGTCTGAAAAAAATTACGATTATTTTCCCACGCCATTCTTGAATTCATTGTTACATAATAACAATATTTGAAATCATTACTTAACACATTCTCGTGCAATATTGAAAACAATGCATAATTATCTTGCGCAGTTGAGAAATTTAGAATATACTGTACAGCATTGCGTATGTCATTTAATTTCAATATTTTTTTTTCAACTCTACGCATTGTTTTGTGAATTAGATTTTTCCAATACATAAAGTTGTACAATACAGAGATTGGTACTGTAAAGGACTGATTACTTGTAGTGAGAAATATTTAAAAAACATTCAGTTTTCATCCGTGATATTATAATTAGGTATCTATTTGTATACATTTTTAATTTTAATTTTGAACATATATATATATATATATGTAGATAGTATAAATTATACTCTAAATAATATATGGTAAAGTAAGATTATTGTAATTCATATTTCTAATTTCTATTACTTTTTTCCAATGTTGAAATTTATATAAATGGTCAGCAGATATCTTATTCTTGGTTTTAAATATGTATAGTATAAAATGTTGTAAATTAATACTTCAATAACTTAAGGAAAAATAATATATGTTAATTATATCATAATAAACCAGATAATTTATTTGCAGACGTTTTATGTTCTTTTAGTTACAAA
This sequence comes from Chaitophorus viminalis, assembly GCA_025469195.1. NCBI lineage: Eukaryota > Metazoa > Arthropoda > Insecta > Hemiptera > Aphididae > Chaitophorus > Chaitophorus viminalis. Next base: position 154,910 of record JAIPRK010000360.1, on the reverse strand, counting down.
TATTATAACAATCAATGTTTATACACAAAAATTTAAAATCACCGAACCTGAGCTTATATTTATAAAGCTTTTATATCTTCATCGAAATTAAATTTAAAACAAACAAAAAAACGATTCAAAATAATTATATTTACAATGAAAGTTAAAATATTGAATTTTTAATTATTCGACAATTTTGCCTTGTTGATGGTTTGAGTAGAATAAAATATAATACGATTGTGTGTTAATAAAAATACAATTTTGAGCGCCTTATGTAAATCAATTTTAAAGTTCAACATAACGTAATTATTAATTAACATTGTGTTATGTGTTTTTTTACCAGGATAAAATTCTAACTTCTCTTTATATACGTATTTGAATCAAACGCTAAGACTAAGATCCTTTAGAACATTGTAATACTTTCGTCAATGGTCTAATGTTAATATTTTTCACCTTTTGTTTAAATTTAATTCGATCAATATTTTGTCAACTCATGCGGAAATAATAATACAATAATATTATGATAATTAATATCGCATATTATAATATGTGTTAAAAATGCGTATTGATAAAATTTTACTTTTTTTAATCACTATGTTTATCCCAATTATCCCTTTGAATTATATTTCTTAAATTTACCTTTTAACACCTCCACTTATTTAATAATTACTAAACTAAGAACAAAACAGTTTTATTAAAATGACATTTGTATTTATAATTATAACATTGTCTTTCGCAATTAAAACGTTTTAATTTATATTTTTACAGCAGAAAACTAATGAAGCCATATTTATTTTATTATTTTTTTTCTCTATCACTTTTAATGTTCAGACCGTTTTATATAGAAAAAAATCATATTTAGAATTTGAGCGTATCAAAGAATAAACTAAAATAAATAATATTATTTGGTTTAAATGACGGCTTTATAGCGAAACATTAATGGAGGTGCGTAATATTTTGATTAGTGATTAGTGATTACTAATAAATGTATTATAAAAAATGCAATATTTTAACAAAAGAGAATTATATTACTCGATAATTAAAATGCATTGTTTGTAATAAAGTTTTATAAAAAAAAAAAATTATAATAATAATAATGAGCATTAACGTTACGTATATTTTGTCTGCAGATATTAACTATTTTTTATTATTTTATGGCACCCAAAAACCGTGAAAAATTGCAAAACTATTTTATTACAATTTGATCATAACGTTTTTATTTCTGAAGTTCATAATACTTAAGACGGTTTATGATAGTCACTGTTATTTGATCATTGAGTGACAGGAAGTAGTGATAATTATTTTATAGAAAGTTTTGATTAGTGAAAGTATAGCGGCATTGTAATAATACGGTAACCAGATAATGTTATGAGACACAACACTATGATAACCATAAGAATGGCATGTTTTTTTTTTTTTTTCCAATAAAATCGAGACAAACTATTAGAGTTGTCGCGACAAAACAACCTACAGAGTTATTAATAACCATAATACATGACCATGGCGAAAAAATCCAGTGGATTTATTATCATAATAACATTCATAATAATATTATTGCTTATTTACGTAACCACCGTTCGTTTTGGACGTGTTCTAATCGTATCAAGTGCAGAACTCTGTCCGTGATCGTTAGCGATAAATGCGGCACTTATGACCACCAGATAGCGTTAAAACACTACTTATTCCTCGATTTTCAACTCGACACCTAAGCGGGACGACTACGTAATTTTGTACTTATATTATTAAATTTAGTGTAATATCATTTTTAACAATATTTGGGCACGCCTATGTATATCTCATTATCTGGTTTGCGGTGTACAAAATACGATAACGGGTGATGGACAAGAAAAAACGGAACGGTATTTTTTGAATTCATTTGTTCATAATGTGACGTAGAAAATAATGATTACAATATTTTTGAAACCGTTCGCATCATTGACAACTTTCTGAAAACATCGATAATCACTAAAAATCATACCGATCGTTTCGGTCGTCGTCGTCGAGTAATAACAGATACAACGAAACGCTCGTTAATGACGCTCCCGCAGCTGCAGTTTACGCGAGATCTCGTCTAATACGCACTTAAAAAGCGTTTTAAACTGCGGTTGGAATAAAATATTATACTGTTAGAATATTAGAAAAGTGTTGTAATATTCGCGCGAATTTTCCGCGATCTCGTTAGCTCTGTTCCATTTTTTTTCTCGGTCGACACCGGCCTCCGAAAACGCGTCGTTCCCCATCCGATTTCAAATCAACAATATGGACAGTATGGTGAGCATCGGATAATATGTGAAACGAGCACAATCTCCACATTAGAATATTATTACTTTTGTTTATCGAACACACGGATTTTTTCGGTCCGACCGTCTTACACAATCGAATGACTGCGCGGTGTGCGTTCGCATGGGAGAATATCCAATAATTTTGTTTTTCTTTCATTGTTGAATTTTGTATATTACATACCTATAATTAAAGCTAGGTTTAAGATGAAACTGAAAATTATTTCAAAAAATGTTGGTGTATTTTTTATCAGTAAATCACGTTTAAAATTGAAATTTGGCCATTTGAGTTCCTTTCTACTGGTGTATGTGTTATAGTTAGGCGTCTGTAACTTTGAGTATATAATTTTTTAAGTGTACTGTCGTAAACCGATTTTTTATATACTTTAATTTTTTTTTTTTTTATTATTATTAGGGTTAAAATTTACTTTTTAAAGGAAAATCGAATTTTCATAATTATCTTTTTTTACTCATTAAAATATGAAAAAATACTCAACTACAGCACACAGGTATAACTCTTTTGAATCGATATCAATTTTCAGGTCGATATTATTTTAATCATTGAGTGATTTGCAAACGAACTAAGATTTGGTGTTTGCAGTCGTGTTGTCATACTTACGGCCACGCTGTTATCTAGCAATAAGCCTGTGGTATATTATGCGCGATTATAAACAAATAATCGCAATGGTAGGTAACAATATAGTAGCGGTTCGAGCGATTTTCATTACTATAGTAACGCGCTCCGACGAGATTTGCTTATAACTCAATAGAATGATCCCCCTCTTCCGATCACACGTATTATATTATACGTATTATATATCCGAGTAAATCTCGCACTCCGTCCGAATCGATCGCGCGCCCTCGACGATGTGCAGGTATTCGACATTTGCACGATATTATTATGCTTTCTGTTCGCGGGTACATCTGCTGGGCTCGAGACGTATCTCTCTGCGCGTATCGCCGTAACACCCGGTTATTAATATATATAGCACAATGTACGCAGGGGTCACCGACCCGTACGATTCACATCATTATACACATATACCGTCATTATGATATGCGCGACCCGCAAATCTGACTGTGCCGGATTTAAAGGGGAGGGAGGACAAGCCACGGGACCCCCATGAGATTAGACGAATGTGAGACCCCCTCCCCCCTCTAGTAATATAAGTAGGTACATAGTTGTGTCTACGAATTAGTATTAAGTTTCATCGTACGTTTTAATAAATAATAATATAACACGTTTTGTAAATCAGTTTTTAAATTTTCGAAAAAAACACATTTTAGTTTATTTATTTCATAAATAATTGACAAATAATTAATCAATTTTAACGAACAATTATCTTATGGTTTTAAATGATTGTCTTCGGTCATGAGAGTTAGATAAATGATACTGGCCCTGGGGGCATATACGCCTATATCAATTATGTTATAATTAGTTAGGTACAAAACAATACAAACACTGGTAAAAAGTTATTCCTACTAACATGCAGTGACAATCGATGTAGTAAAATATACCATACTACATCAACACCATTACCTGTATGACAATAAACTAAACCCTCAACCCTGTGGGTGGCCTTGCTTCAAATTCTACTCTACCCTTTTCATATAATAGGCGTCAATTTCCGATAAGAATAGCTAAAGTTATAACTAATTATTGATATAGATATATATATATATACATAAGTAAAAATATTTTACTATCCTATTTTTTTTCTTTCTGTAACCCGGCAGCGACGGGTAATTCAGCTAGTAAACTATGAAAATGTGTTAAGTCAGAGGGCTCCAATCTTTTTGTACGATGGGTTATATCTGAGATTTACTTCAGAATATCGGGCCAAAATTGCATAGAGATGCATAGATAGAAAATGTATAATCAATGAGGACAAGAATTATTTTTTGATCATCTTATTATTTTTAACTGTATGTTGTATTTTAATATAATTGTTCAGACACCTTGTTAATAACACCTGAAAAAAAAAACAGTTGCAGTAATTTATTATTTATAACTTAATAGATTCTTTTTCAAATGTTAATTAATTTAAAAATATATTATTGGAATATTTTCAAAACGTCTGTCAGCATGGTGGGCCACTTAGAAAAACTTGACGGGCCACAGGTTGGTGACCCTTGTATTAAGTGATGCCTTGAATATGATTGAAATTAACTTTTACAGGTTTATAATAATGATTTAGGGGTTCCATTTTAATCGTATACCTATTTCATATTTACAACCTATTTGTAATGAATTCGTTTTGAAGTTATAGATCATTAACATATCCCAACAGTCAATATTGAATATAATACTATATTATAGCATTTATATATTATATTTTACACTATATGCGTAACAAAACTTATTTTCAAAAGTGCTTTTCCCGGACAACTCATAAAAGTGGGCAGCTCTTGATACAATATTAAACGTCTGCGTACGATAATTACCGTTGAATCATATTATTATACTGTAAAAGGGACACACGACATAACAAAAAATTTTCTTGACATTTTTTTTAATTGTTAAATTACTGGATATATCAAATGATTTAGTGAGAATGCAATGTAAAAAGAAAATTATTAATAGATATTAAGAAATGTACAGTAGTCGCGTGACGTCGTTGCAGGTTCCGGTCCATCGTAATTGCCTATACCTTATGCGTGTAAAGTTCTTTGCTTCACACAACGATTTATTAACCTAAAAATTGTATTTTTCAAACGTATTTTTTATGTGTAAATGTATGGTTTTATGTGTTCAAGACGATAAAAGTATCAGAATTCCAATATAACCGTGTAGTTTTTAGAATATTTAAATTCTTAACAGGGATATTTTTGTCTGTACGTTTCCACTATAATAAACCGCTACGACGTGCCGTTTAACAAAAACATTTCTTTTAAGATTTTTCAATATATTTTAAAAAACTAAATGTTGTATTGAAACTCAAATACTTGTATGAATCGTTTTAAACACACTTGTGCGCAAATAAAATGTTTAGGTAGATAAATCGTTGTGTAAAACGAAGCAATTTGTATCATTGTACTTCGTAGTAAGTAGTAGGCAGTTACGATGAGCCAGGCCCAATGACGTGTATTTTTTAATAATCGGTTATTTTATTGAATAATGTAAGTATAGAACCTATGTACCATTATTCTTAAAACAGAACATTTTTTCAAACGAATAAAAAAAAAAAACGAAAACTTATTTTTTGTGTTGTGTGCTCCTTTAAATAACGAATATTCAAGGTTGGCCGCGCGATGACGTTGGAGAAACGAAACAACGACTACAACGACTACGACGTGCAGGCCGCCGCCGCGAGCCACGGCGGCGACGGGCCAGCGCTGTTGGACGGCGCGCGGGACACGTTCAAGTGGTTGGCCCGGGACACGGTGGACACGTCGCACCGGGTCATGTGGGGCGTGGGCCGGTTGCTGCTGTCCACCGGTGAGTCGGTCAACTTCGTGTGGGACATGGCGCTCAACTCGCTGGTGAACCTGCTGAAGACGGGCGGCGAGGTGTACGGGACGATCGCGGACCGCGTGGCCGACGTGCCGATCATCGGGTACGGGGCCGGTGGCATCGGCGAGGCCATCAAGACGTCGCTGAGAGCGATGGAGAGCAGCGCGCGCCACGACACGGAGACCAGGAAGCGAGCGTTCGCCGAGCTCAACGCCAAGCTCAACGACAGCGGATCCCGGTTGTCCGCGGGCCGCACGCCCGACACCGTGGTTTTCCCGTCCAACTGACCACCACCGCATCAGCACCACATCCGCATCACCAACATCGCCGCAACAGCACCGCCGCCGCCAACGGTACCACCATCAATATGCCTACCGACACCATCAGTAACCGTGCGCCATTCCGTTTTTACGGTGGAAACATTTTGAACTATCTGAAACAACGTTTCAAATAATTTTATAAAATATTCGACGACCATAACGACCAAAACGGGCTCATCGGTAGCATCAAATACTTTCTAATTGGGGGGAGGGAGGCTACAAACAGCCCTTTTTCCAAAACTTAAAACAACCCGTAAGGGCCAATCGTATAGTAATGTAGAGACGTCATTACATATTATATTATACAAAATATTATACGCGTAAGTATGAATCGATCAAAACGGCGAATAACTGCATAGTGATACTAAATATTATATAATATATTATGAGGGAGTAAAATGTTATTTTACTCGCTCGATTTGAAATTGTTCTAATTTTTATCGATTATTATTTGAACATTTAAACAATTATTGAAATAAGGCACTATATATTATATATTATTCACATATAACATTATATAAAAACCAATATAAAACAAAATGAACTTTAAAATGTTAATAATTAAATAGTTATCTTTCTTATACATAGGCGTACTGAAATTGTATGTTTTGCTTACTTCACTTTTATATTTTTATATATAACCATCCCCGGGATCAATATCCAATACAAATACATTCTCAACGTTCGCAACACATTTTTTTTAATTCCGGGCGAAGTATTATTGCATTTATAGGTACACAATGTATTTTTCTCGTATTTAACTGCGTCCTGCATCATAAGTCAAATCGTAAAAATATGATCAGCTGTACTCAGGAATACATTTCTATGTATCCATCACTATAATATGTTATCTTATTTATCAATATTTTAAACATTAATATAATATACTAATACAACTATATAATTTTTAGCCTGTATAATAAACAAATAATACAAACTAAAAAAATAATTATTATGATAGTCAACTTTAGTAATACATGTTTTAATATCTACAATGGTATTTTTTAATCGATAGTACTTGAAAATGCTTTTGAAGTAATATTGATACGAGAATCGAAGACGTTCAAAAATATATGAAATAGTGACGTGAAGTACTGTATATGCAACATCATTTTTACACACGACCATTATTTATTCATTTTCCCGCGTAGTTGTATATTTTAATATTTTATTTCATCAACAATATCTAACCTAATAGTATGGTCTTTTTTCAGACTATTTTTAAATAAGTCTTCAATGATACAAAAAAATTCCTACTTGTTGATTTAACGTAGGCTCCCATAATAATTTATTGTACATTGTTTTCAAAATACATTGTAAGCGACAAATTTTAAGTTACAACTTCGAAAAATAGATTTTCAAACAATATGACAAGATTTAATATTGGATATCAATTTATAACAAATGTATAGTTACCAATTTATTACCTACAATTTTGGAGCAATTTATACCATACAAGGGGAGCTTGGTGAGCGATTTTTGAGATCTGTCGAACAATTTGGTTGTTGGCCCTAAAAGGCTAAAACCAATTTTTTTTTTTAATAGTAAGTTAATGTAATACATTAATTTATCTATGTTGAACATACATATTATTACAGTGTATTAGCATCATATGTTGTTGCTGCAGTTATTCGGGGTTTTTGTAGATTTTGGACAAGATATGACGTTTTAGTTGTTTAAATTATTTTTTATTCTTGCTTCAGCCGTGTTTATTGTATTATTTTGCAAAATAAAGTTGGTAATCGAGATCAAATCTAGCCGTTTTTCCACGCGGTTCGTCGACTACTTGTCATTCAGCTGTTGCCCCTCAAACCCATAATATCAGGAATCGATTTACTGAATGCTAACTATACTTCTGTAATATGCTTCCCTCAATACGTATCCCTATTTTTTCATGTACTCTTATTTTTACAGAATAGGACGTATTTCCTACACAAAATTCGGGTTTATTATTGTATTAGCGTGCACTGCATAATGCATACTATCCACTGGACTATTGCATATAATATTATTGCTGTATATCTTAGTGAACTATAGTTGCCAAGTATTAAAGTGCTCTAAACCTATTTTACATTATAATATAGTTACATTATACATATCATTGTAATATAATATAAAAAAAAAAAAAACTATGAGTTGTATTCACTTAAGTATTTAAATAAAAATAATATTATCATTATAAATTTACTTATTATACTGGTCTATATTAATAATTGTATTTTAAATTTACCCAAAATCACGGTTATATTACCTATATTGTGTTAAGAACCCTTAATATCTACAACTAAACAAGTATTATTTTATATGTTATTATAAACGGCTGTATATTATATGATATATATTACATTGTAATTTAATATTATTCTTGTCTTATTTTCATAAGCATCGTAAAATGTGTTGTATGATATTTTTATACGCCCTCGACTGAACTCGATAAAATGAACAAGAAAATAATAATATTATTTTAAACGTCTATTCAATTATTCAATAGTTAAACGCTTCATTGAAAATGTAAATAATCAATTAATTTACTGAAAATAGGAAATATAAAAATTGATGGCACTACGCTACATAATATAAATTCGGTGACATTATAAAATGTTTGTGTAGTGTTAATTAATTAATAACTTATTACAATGCTAACTTCACGAACGTCAATCTCCAGGTGGACATTTTCATTTAATTCTGGTGGAACTACGGAACTGATATTAATTAATCTTCATACCGCTATTTAATGTTAAATGATTCGTAGTATAATACAGAGAGAAATCAGGCAGATGTTTGCACGAGCAAGGCTGTGGAAACAGTTAAAAGCAATTATAAATTACATTTGGAATTTATTTACTCAATAAAATGCAACGTTTCTTTCGTTAATCATAATTTGTTAAATGCTATTTTATTGAAATATACGCAAAAATATAATAGCAGTGCTTAATATTCTTATAATTGAAAATAAAAACGTGACATTTTCTTGTATAATCCAATAATTATCGCCAGGAGTTCTAAGTAACAAGAACATTTTATGTATTTCACAATTATGCTTTTTTTTTTCTTGTTACAAATTTGTTAGTTATTGATATCGAACTTTTTAGCAGTTTCCAAATTGAAAAACTTAAATAATGGTAATATTAAGTACTGTATATTGTAATATTACTATTATTGTAATGTTATAATAAAGTCTCATAATTTAAGAATGCAGCTCTTAGCCAAACACAAACCATTTTCTAACATTTCAGAAGACTAGGTAGGAATATCATAATAGTAAATTTGTATTTATTTGTTAATGAACAGTGGGTATAACTTTTGTTAGATTTTCATATAATTATTTATTTGTGAAATTAAATCGTATAAGATTGTGTTACAACTGTTATATTTATATTATTCATCTTACTCGTATTAAATTAGTTTACTATTAAATACTAAATTATTTTCAACGAGTATTTAGAAAAATGTACGAATGCTGGATTTCAGGGTACTTAATTGGGTGTCTAAAACACTAATCAAATTTGGCAGAGATTTTACAATCCAACAACATTAAAGGTATTTAAATAGTACAAAAACAGCCAAACAGTGAAAATATACGAGCTTAATGGATTAAGTAAAATAATCATTCTAAAACTGAATATTTATCCTACGTTTCTCTTATTATTTGTTGTCGGTACACCTTAGGTGATCTTTTGGTAAAGAGAAGTATAAAACACAATTCATACCACTTCGATGATAAATAACTATAGAGCGATGTGTTAGTGTTATGATATTTATATGTTGTATGCAGAAAATGAAACAATGCTTAGTAATCTATTATAATAATAAAAGTCTACGTCGCGTTATATCGATTGATAATGAATAATTTAACAATACTTAAAATATTGCAACATGAAATATACAAATCAAAAAATATCAAAAACAGTATTGTAAGATTAATACATTTCTTTTTTTTTTTTTTTTGCAAAATCAGGATGAAAATCTATATTACAATATTTAAATTTATTAGAAAAATATTGTTGAATTTTAAAATGCTTTAAATAACGTTTGCATATATTTATAAAATATAATAAAATACGAAAAATGATTATTTTTATTCGTATTTGAACAATTTTCTTATCAAATATTTGAAACTCTCATATACCTACTCCATAATTATCATTGATTTTTTTATGTTCCATTCAATTTTTTTTTAAAATTTTCTATTGATAGGTCAAAAACATTTTCTCTGAGAACTTAGCAGTTGATAAAATACAAAATAACGTTAATTAACTATTAAACTGTTACGCCCAATAGCTATGCTTTAAAAATCATAATAATAATCATTTTTGTATATAGTATATTAAGGTGTATTTATGTTTATATGTGTGTCAAAGTAATTACATGATAATGTATCATATTCATTAGCATGTCAATTATGCTACAGCACGATGTTATTTTGCTGTGTGCTGTGTGTACACATATGTCGATGATATTTTTTTGTTAAATTAGTATTGACACATTGTATTTGTGACAAGCAGAGGCTTATTTTTCATTAGATATATATGATGTAAAAAATAAAATAAAAATAAAAATACCCTTCACATTAGAAAATTGGTAATAATAGTACATTACATTCATTGAGTTAAAAAAAATATGAGAAATTTGTAAAATGTTGATTTATCATTATTAAATATAACATTTTCAAAATGTTAATATTCTAATCGATATTTTCAATCACTGTTCACGGTATAATTTTATAAACATTTAAAGCATTGGAATTCAAAGTAAAATAACATTTTACATTAAGATAAATTCCAAACACGAAACATCATGTAAGGTACTTATAGTAAAAATATTGAACATGCTCAAATAATATCAATCATTCATTACAGCCGATGCTGTGATCGGTTTTAAAGCAAATAAGATGTTTTTTTTTGAAAAATGCAACTATAAAATATCAACCAAACTCACTAAGTTAATTACAATTAAATTTCTACTGTTCCTATAGATGATTCAATAACAATGCTTAGATGCACTTGGCTTGTTGTACGCTCCTTCACGTTCGAAACAATTTAAAAAAAAAAAAAAAAATAACACAATTAAAATATTAACGCACCGGACGCGGTAACCGAGTTGTATATATTATAATAATAACTATTATAACAATAATATAGTGGCTGGTTGGCTATAATTATTATTATTTCTTAACAGACGTATGCCCGTGCAGTATATATGAAACAAGCATTATGTTACATTTATTTCTGATATAGCATGTAAGCGTAACGGGTTCTTTATCACATCTATGCCGTGGTTGGAAGTTCAACGGATAAACTGTAGGTAATAATTATAATATTGTAGTTGTAACCCCAAAAGCCAACGAGAAATATTCCTCGCACCTATGCGTACTTGTACCTAAATATCGAATGATTATAACACTTTAAAACTGACACCGAATGATGAAACTTATCGACGGCTGTTTTAGTCGTACCATAGCCTAACGGCATAAGGCGGCTGTGCGTAATCGTACGGTCACCGGTTCGAATCCAGGCGGCATAGCCGTCTGGTGAGAAGATGCCGCTACCACCCCCTCCCAAACTAATATACGTAATGAGACTTGATAAAATAATCGTTGCGATGTAATGGCCACGATGCCAAAATCTCCGTAACAAAAAAAAAAAACCCCACTGTACAAAAAGATTGGAAAGTTCTGACTTAACACATTTTCATAGTTTATTATCATACAGGTAATGGTGTTGATGTAGTATGGTATTTTTTACTACATCGATTGTCACTACATGTTATTAGTAATAACTTGTCTCACGAAAAAAAAATTAATTTTAATTACGATATAACCATACACGGTTCTCCTTGTACGAAGTACAAGGAGATTAAACTAGATGTACAAAGAACATCGGGATAATATAAGTTATAAGGGAGTTTTTGTACAATGCCGGTTAAACATTATGGTAAAGATAACGTTTTATTGAATCAAACGTTAATATTTTTATTCTAATAGACAAGACTTCAGTTTTTACAAAACTAATTAAATTCATTTTAACGTAAGACTAAAACCTATTATCAAATTTAAACAATTTGTGATAAACAAGAATAATATATAAAAATTATTACACTACGCAAGATTGATTTTGAAATAACTACCTAATACAAGGACGGATTGGCAGAATTTTTCGACCCGTGAAAATTATTTAGACCGGCCCTCTTCACTATAATATCTAATGTTATACATAATATTACTCGTGTTTTTATAGGTGGTTCAACCTCCCCCCCCCCAATATAAAGTTTTAAAAATTACAATTTTGTTTACTGACTTATATTTATTAAAATAAAATTTGCCCATACATAATATAGCAAAATAATTTAATATGAGAGTTCTTTATTGAGTAATGCACTTTTTTTTTAACTTATCAATGATATTTTCTGTGTCAATATGGTTTAAAAAATTTTTCTTTTCTACCATTAGCATAAAATCTTCTAAATACGAATCGGATAATGTCCTTCTCAATCTTGTCTTAATACATTTAAGTATAGAGAATGATCTCTCACAAGCTACCTATAACAAAGAAAAGGATAATCTTATAATATTTTATGTTAAACCTTCAGGAAAAATGATCTTACTTGTGTCGTTGGCAAAGTAAGTAAAAATTTGTAAGCTAAAGTCAATGTGCTATAAGCATTACTATGAAGATTATATTTCATAAGTAGTGTATAACAACAGGTAGTACAATTCTTAAAGGTCAACAGTGTTGTGCAATTATTGTATTTCTTTAAATTGTCTTCATCATCATCCGCATCATCATTATCTTCATCATCAATGTGATTCAAGGAGTCTGAAATGAATATTATGACAAGATCTTGCTTCATATTGTAATTTATCTTTTTTTTTTTCGTCTAGTTTTTTCAGCTCATCCTTAAGCTTTTTTTTATCCATTATTGTATAACTTAAGATGACAACTAATAAATTACGTACAATGTACAAATAACAAAAAGTCAAAAAAAAAAAAAATCACTAGTTTATTATAAAAGTAAAATCACAGTATGATATCGTAGTATGATTATTGAATGTAAAACAGTCCGTAACGTGATAACTGATAACTCTATGAAATAAATGTACGCAGGCTCTCATTTTGCATTATCATAGAATGATAATTGAGTGATATTTTTGAAAGTTGAAACATAACCATATTAACCATAATCTGTACAATAGTTTAATAACGGTCTTAATATGGGTTTAATATAGGAATAAGCTGCAGCAGCTGCTGTTGTATAATCAGTATATACATTCTACAGAGATATAGATAATAATTTATTATCTATATCTGTGCCAGTATATCTACAACCATGATAATAAGTCAGAAATTAAAATAATTATGATAAAGACGTGATATACTAGTAAATAATAAATATTGAAAAATATGAAAAAAAGTTCATGACAATTTATAAAAAAATTAAAGACTGCTTGCGGTTATAGCAGCCCTCAATGATACCGGCCCACCAAGAAGTTTCCCGGTATCCCGATGGGCCAATCCGGTCCTGACCTAATATATGACTTTATACAACTATATAAGAGTATAACTCTTATACCATGTTGCCGAGGGTTAATCTTTCATTAATAAAAAAAAAAAAAAGAATGTAGCTTACTATAGTATTACATCATATACTATATTTGTTTATACTTTTATCCAATGAAATGATTCTACACCGTGTGTCCCTCAATAATTATGATAATTCATCTGATGAAACATCGAATTGATAAACCTTATCATGTCATCGCTTCGCGCACCACCCTGTTCAGTAGATGTGCTATCGAATTTATCGAAGAGCAATCAGATTGTCCACCTGATTTTTAGAATTTTCGAGGAAAATCGAAAAACATCAGATGACCAATCTGATAAACTATCAAGTGTATTGAGGAACACACGAATAGTATAAAATATATACTGACGATATTGAACATAGGTACTTTATTAAATGAGCTATCACTTTTCCAAAGTTAAATAAGTTTTAGGTCTACATTGTATATAGTCATATTAGTTTAAAAAAAAAAAAAATTAAATAAATTCTTTTAACACATTGTATACTTATTGAATCTATTTGACAACCAATTACGCAGATAATATTCTTCTTCTTCTTCTTCTATTGGGCTTAAGACTCTCCAAGAGTCTTCACCGCAACCGTCAAAGCCTTTTAATTTTTCCCTGTTCTGGATAATTTCCCTCGTGTCAAGTCCACGCCTAGTCTATGTAGATAATTTTAAATATATATTGTATATTATCTATCAATACAATCACGATAAATCGACTTTGATGTTAGATTACGGTAAACAACGTTGACGGAAAACCGGGTTTTTTTTTTTTTTAATCGGCGCGGTGCAAAAACTCTCTATTGAAACACGGCATTTTACATTTCCTGTCTCCACAGGGCTGTTTTCCGGATGACGGCACAACGTCACCTGCGGCCGCCACAGACACCAAGACCGCGGAGGCGTCTACCACGGACACAAAGACCGCGACGGGCACAGACACCAAGACCACGGGGACGAACAAACCGTCGGACACCATTGGGTCGGAGCTCAGCAAGTGCGCGACCGAGCTGATGCGGTTCGGATCTGAGATGGCCACGGCCGCCGAGGAAGCGCTGAAAGCCTTCGGCCGCGAGATGTTAGCCACGTTCGGGCTGCTGGTCAATATGTGGAACGGCGTGAGCCGGACGACCGCGAAGACGGGTGATATGATGGCCACCGGTTACCAGACGCTCAACCGGCTGGCCAGCAAGGTACCGGTGATCGGCACCGTGACCACGGGCGGCGAGAACCTGGTGGTCGGTACCACGGCCGCGTTCAGCGACAACTCGGCGTTCAACAGCGATCGACGCGTCAAGATGATGGCCGATCTGCGCACCAAAATCGACGGCTACCACCCAGGCGGCGCGGCCACAGCGGCCGACGTTACGCCACCGTCGCCGGCCACCGCGACCTGAACGACCAACCACGGCCCACAACCACCACGTCCTCACCACAACCCTTTTCACACCGCCTTTTCTAACCCGCACCACACCTCCGTCTCATCGACCGCGCGCCTACCGTTTGCCACAACATGTTGGCCTGCAACAAAAGATACCGTTTTCCGCAGTTTTTCTTACCACGTGACACAATACGTACTGCCCTACACGACGAGTGCAATGACTTTTGTTCCGGTGCTCATTGTCTTTCCTCTTTCTCACCCCCCCCCCTCCCCCCAACGATCAATTATATTATGTACCTACTACGTACTGTATGTACTGCCATACGCATTATACGAATTGTATTTTTTTTTTTTTTTGAAAGCCAAATTTTGATCTACAATATAATCTAAAGTAAAAAAATTTCAAAATAGTCACGGACGTGAAACGAATTTTTGGAAAAATTTAGGAGCTAAAAAAAATTCATTTTTTTTCGGTTGGGGAAAAAGTTAAGAACAATAATACGTGTGTGTGTCAAATGATTTTATCACGATATAATATATGTATATCACCCAGTGGCGGATCCAAGGGAGAAGGAGATAATAGAGAAAAAATGAAATATCACGATAAATTAATGACCAAACTTTAATGAGATATTTAAATACTATAACTTTTCTAAAAATTCTGTCTACAAAATGGCTACTTTTTATTTTTTTTAATGGTAAGATAAAATTGTATATTTTTAAATTTGAGTTCTATAAGAAAAAAAATGCACTTTATTACGATTATGTGCAGTACTATAATATTCATTTAAAAATAAAAAAATGGATAGCACAAAAGCTATTGCATTATTGAGTGTCATATATCATACTAAAACATCCTGTATATAATATGTAGTGTCGTGAAGCTAAGCAACAAAAAATATATCTCAACGTTCTATTACCTGAAGCCAAATATTTCCGTTTAAGCTATGTACCTAAATTATTTTTCTTTTTCTTCCGTCTTGCCATCCGTACATTGATAATATAAAAATAAATTGCATCTTTTGTTAACCATACAGTGCAGTTTCACGCCCAAATGAAAACTATAATAATTACCACTGTATTAATTATTATTGGTCATCTCGAATACGCTTCGGTATTTTGCTTACACGCAATCACACGCAAAAACACGTATCATATACGATAGATATATCTACTCGAAAACGGTTTCGATATTGTTTTGTCACTGACTTTGAACTCGTCTAATATCCCACAAATGTATTGCATGTGTTACGTATACGGCCGTACACAAGTATACTTGCGTTGGTATACTTACAATTATTATATTATATTCCTATTTTTAATACTTTAGCCACAAACGAATACGTCGTAATATAATATATTATATGACTTGACATATAAAATACACGTGTACATATTGCTCTTTGATGATGTATGCAAGTATGTGTTAATACTTTGTATATTGTTTAGGTCGTTCTATTTGATTACAAATTTACATAAATTAACTATAAATATTGAAATATATTACATTTTATACGAAGTTAAAGAATATAATAGCTTTATATACTTTTTCGGTTAATTTATTATGTGTTGTAATGTTGTATTAAATAAGCTTAAAGCAACTTTAAACATGTTAATAAGTTAATAATCTTAGATTATTTGAAATAATTATAAGCTATATATTTGTTTTAGCTCAAACAATGGGTTTTTCATTGTATCCATACATCTTTTACGCGCATCAAGTTCTGAATATAAAACACATATATTTTTGAAATAGATTGAATGTGTAACATATATTTGTGCATGCTCAAGACATTGACAAATTGTTAACCTATTGTGTTAACGTAGAAATCTAATGATTGATGAACTCTAATGGGTTGAACTATATTTTAATTAATTATCATTTATCAATTATGTATTACTGTTTCAGTATTCAACTTTTATTCATCAAAATATACAAAAAAATGTTTATTTTCAATAAATTACTAACTGTAAAAATAAAATTTTAATTATTTTTCAAAACCCAAATTGACCAATAAAATGTTAAACGTAAAAATCAGCCCGTATATATGTCTAGAAAATCTTAATTTTTTATTACATAAATTATCATTAATCTGTTGTATATCATTTAATAATTTCAGTTTATAGATTACCCATTAGTTCTCTAATGATTTCGTTAGTTATCTACATTCTACAGCATCCCCGAAACATTTCATAATCATTATTAAAACGTGATAATATTAAAAACCTAAAAAGTAATAATTGTGATCATTGTGATTCAATAATTTACTGTCTAAAATCAAAAGCTTAATGTGTTAATTGAATAAAATCCATTTCCACCATAAAAATACTGGTCTAATTTTAAGAAAAAACGTTTATGCAAATTCATTAACAATATGAATTAGTATTAGTACATTATGTACATATACCTATAATAATATATTATCATAATGCAAATCGTTGAAGTAACACTGAACGTATTATATTTTATTATTATATATTTTATAATAATTAATAATATTGTTCAAATAATTAATATTATTGTTTATTACTTTATTAGCATAATTTTTAAGAACAAAGTTAATAATATATCAAGGTTTTTTTTTTTTTTAACTGAAATAGGAAATATTATTCAAAAGAGAACATGACATATTAAGATATCTACAAAAATTTGTAGCATTGTAAAAGATATTTTTGTTTCACTATATAATTTTTGTAATTAAAAGAGAATAATTTAAACATAATTAATTTGAACGTTTGATGTGTACTTTTTTTGCATACAAGTGCGTAGGGTTACTAAATTATGTTTTCGTGTTTGTTTTCGAGACAGTTGGAAAGGAAAATTTGATCGCAATTAAATCGCTTAATTGACAATTTTACATTATAGAATAAGCATGAAGTTAATGGCACTTCTATAAACAACACTTGTGTGTATGATGTTTGGCTGCGATCTCTGAATAAAAGCGACTATGTCGGGTCATTCGAAATAGTTCTGAATTGTAAGTCACTTGGCCAAATAGAATTTCAAAAACATTTCATTAGAAATAATGACTCATTCAACTCAATTTGCTAACAATATGATCATTTACTTGTTGGTTGGTTGTTTATTGCAAGTATGTGATTTTTTTTTATTCTTTAAATTTATTTTCTATGTATCCTTACTCACTTACTAAAATACTAAAAATTTTTACATTTAAATACATGGTTAGAAGAAAAAAAACAAAAAATAAAAATATTTGTTTTCCTATATTTCAAAATGACATATAGATTTAGATCATACATAAAATAATAATGCCATAATATATTCGTTTATTACAATATCTTATATTTTATTGTACTATAATATTACAATTACTAATCGTCTGACAGTACAATTTAGTATTTACCATTATAGAACTGACAGAGATGAACTATATTGAATAAAAAATAAACATTGATTTAAAATTAAAAAAAAAAAAAAAAAATCAAGTTTCTGATTATTAGATTTATTTAGGTACCGCACAACATTGAAAACATGTTCTTCAACAAAGTAAATATTGTGTTCTAAATAGGTGTGCAATACAATAACAATATTACATTATTTATAAATTATGCTGCATATACGTCTTATGTTCTTATTATAAATACGTAAGAAAATATTAGCATTATTATTCATAATTAGAGCCTGGATTTTTATGCAAATGCATATTCTCTTACAATAAAATTGTCCTAGAATAATTTTTTGATTAAAATTCTCGACATTTCGTAGTCTGCAGAGTCTATGGCCAATTTTTTTTTTTTTTTTTTGCATATTTTTGCATATATGAATAATAATGCATATTAATTGTATATTTCTATAAATTTGCATGAAAGATGCATTTTTTATTAATAGTTGATTATTTTTTTGCTAAGTAAAGCAAGTTATTTTAACCATTAATTGGGAAATTGCCGTTGCCAATTTTTATCGACAGTCCGCGTATTTGTGTTATCTCAGATAACTTATGTATCTGCACCTTAGGTATACGCACTTACAATGCAGTTTTTCAAAATATAAATCTACACTACGTGACATACGTAGAAACTTTGAGTTTGAAAACATAAAATCACATTTCGTAACTTCATGTTAGTACTCTTTCCGAAACTAATATAACATTTTATTATTAATTTTACGTTTATTTAATAGAACAATAGGTATAAATGTATAGTTTGTACCTATTTATAAGCAGAGCGCAGATGTATATTGATATTTAAATTGTATTTTTTCACACTTTATATTTTGTAAGATGTTCAGTTTTTTTTAAACATACAATTAAGAATTTTTTTTGCATATTTTTGAATTTTTGACTTTTTGAGTGCATAAATATGTACATATTTAATAATAATTTTTGCATAAAAATTCGGGCTCTATTCATAATAATATATCATATCGATACGCACATCATATAGATATAACAGTGTTAACAAATAATCATTATAGAGCAGTGGTTCCTCCTAATCTTTTTGGCACAATCGATCGCTTAGAGAACTTTCGATACAGTACGGATCATCTTAGTTTTAGACGATTTTTTTTTCTTCTTAAACATGAACATAAATTGGAGATGATATTTGTTCACACATCGGTGATTGTTGGTTTTGTTTTATTGTATCACGTATCAAAGGAAAAATTTTTTTTTTCCAATTTCCTAGGTAGGACCACTACAAAAGGTCTCGCGGACCACCGGTGGATAACCACTGTAATATATAAAGTAATGGTCATATAACGAACTAATTATTATTGGATGCGCGATTACTCGCAAGGGAATATAATTTCCAACGAGTACTGTTTCTGAAATCAGTCCAAATCGATGTGCATAATAACAACGACTTTGTATTATTGTTGTTGTTGTTGTTTAATATGATATTATTGTATTGTTTTTTTTTTCGCTCGCAGGCCGGCAGCAACTATGCAGCACCTAATACGCGTACGCTTTCCGTGTCCAATTCGATGATGGACGCTGTGCCCGAGTATCTGAGTAACGCGGTCGACAGGGTCCGGTCGGTGGTCAGTGACGCGTCAGGTCGGGCCAAGGGCGTCGCGGAGAGCGCCGGCGAAAACGTGACGTCGTTCCTCAGGGACTCGAGCTCGACGGCCCTGGACTTTGGGTCCGGTTCCTTGCAGCCGGTGGAGAACGCAATCAAGTCGGGCACCCAAACCGCGCGAAGACTGAATAGACTCTGGATGGACCTGTTCAGCAACATCAGCGATTCCGTGATGTAGGGCACGCGAATATAGGGATTTTGGTGTGCCGCGCCATTTCAACATTATTAATAATAATAATAAATGATGATCACACCGATTATATTGTAATAACCCATATATTTGACGAATCCGTAATAATAATGTTATACTTAATAATATATATATTTTTTTTTGCAATCACGTATACAATAATAATATAATAACACGTCACGTTTTGTTCTATATTCGTTGATACTTTTATGTTTCCACAACATTTACCTACTAAGTATCTTCTGAGTAAATTGAATTTTATTAATTATTGTTATTTCGTCATTTGCATTCGCTATCGGGTTTAATACTTGATTGCAGCAAGTACAATATGATTACATCAAAAACTTTCTGAGATTTTTATCATCCTGCAGCCTAAAATCAATGCTCGTGTTGTTCGCGCATATTCAAATTTATAAGTGCACTACTTATGAGTTATGATTTATAAACTATTGGTTGTGTAGTAGTTTTAAAACGAACATTGTTGAATCATATTATCATGATAATATAATATATAATGTCTCTTATAGCAATAATAATGATCAATAAATTAAATTCAAATAGAATACGACCATTGTCGATATGTAAAAATATTATGTTTGAAAACATGACCTTATTAAAACAACAAAATCAATATATATATATATATATATCGCTAGAACTTAATAGATGGTATAATTTATGAAACATCTAAATAGCTGAATAAATATATTCATAGTAATAATATTCAAGTCATTTGCAGTCCATTAGAATAAAATTTAAAATAATGTAATTGAATACATTCAAAACAGGCATGCTGTTAATAAATACTAATAATAATATCTGAAATAGACGGAAAATGTATTTATATTTATTCTTCTCTTTATGTGCACTTGAACCGTAGTTGTGCATGCACGTCAAAACGCAAATTAAACGATTTACTACTATTGTCAGTACTTTAAAAACTCATGAGTTGTGAATATATAAATATAATATAAATGTTACAAGATAATAACAGCTAATTACACAGCTATTTAATTACTCAAAAGTCAAAAGTCACGAAAGCAAAATTTCTTATGGGGTCATAAGCACAAAAAGTTTTATTGAAATTATAAACGTTAAAAAACTGACATCTTTTTAGCATTGGGTAATGTGATCAACTGTTTTTGAAGGTCTACAAAGTTTTATACTGAATTTTAAAAATATTTATTATATCTAAAAGTTATAAAAAGTTTGATTAGATACAAGTATTGAATGTCAAATGACTCAATGTTTAGTAATTCTTTTGTTCTGAAAAAAAAATAGTCACTTATCGATTTTCGATAATAATATATCATTATATCAACATTATTTTAATGCCACATATTACATATACCATTACAAATTATTGTTTTAACATAATATTCTACTTACATTGTTGTATTATTATTCTTATAAAAGTATAAAAGAGTACCTATTGTTGAATTATTTATACCTATTACATATTATTATATTGTATTGAGTATGCATTTTCATATTAACTAGTTATTTCTTTATACAATTTTTAATATTGAATTGCTCAAAATTATTCATGTTTCTTATAAATAAAGTTTCACTTCTTACAAATTTCGAAATGAACAATTTAATTGTTCATAAATTATTTAACGATTAATGTAAAAATCTAAAAATATTTCATATCACGTATATTTTATTTTGCAATAGATATTTCTCCGGGTGAAACGAACGATTTAATACAAACTTGTGAGTGCATTAATAATAGTTTAGTTTGATCTTATAGTAATTTCCGTAAGATTGCGTGTAACATTAAAAACTGTAGTGGCTAAAAGTATTACGGAAAAAGAGGTAAAATGTTAGTGTTGCCGATTCCATAAATTTAAGCCGGTTTGAGAAGATTCCAATTTGTGTAAAACTTCACCATGTACATAATATATATTATTTTACAAGATTATTATAAACCAAAATAAAACAACACACGTATTTTAAAACGTTTAAGTACTTGATCAGTTCGGGCTTGTACGTTTTTCCATAAGCTGTACAACTGTAATATATTATTCTTGGAAGTTGACACAAAACGTTGATCTGTATACTTGTTGTTTTACGATAAAATCCAGCATATTATACTTCGTATACTTGCAGTCATATGAATTATATTGTTTTATTATTAAAATTTTGTTATTATATTAGTTTTTCTCGTGTTTTAATCGATGGATCACTAGTAAACAATGTATTGTATATTTTTTCGAATATTGTATATTTATTTGATTCATTTTAATAGCCTATTTAATTTTGTATATTGTCGTTATGATGTGTCGTCTTATTGGCGACAGCAATAAGTCACTGGACGCGTATCCGATAAATTAATGTGTTATCCCCAAATCATAATTGTTAGGTATTATAAATATCGTGCGCGCGATCGTCATCGAGCGTTGAAACGGAAGTCTGTCTTTCGTAACCACGACAATTACAAGGGACAGAAGCAATCAAATGGGTTATAGGCCTGGAATGCCTGGATATAATGAACTTACTATATTGTCATATTTACATTTCAAATTCTAAATGTTTAAATTCTCATATATTTTAATTATATTATTTATTTATTTAGTACCTATCTATTATTATTATTATTATTTAATGCCTGATAATTACTTTCATTATTATTAAAATTAGTTTACACTTAACAGTTAGTTATATGTTAATTCGAATTAGCCCATTGTCATATGCAAAATAAAATAAATAACGTCAATAATGATTGTACTTATCTAGGCTGATTTACGTTGTAAACGACAAAATACTATAGGCCGTCTGGCAACTCTGGCTGATGTGAACTCAGACTTTGACCTAACGCCACAAGTTATCAAAGCATCACAAGCATCACAAGCATCGAATCGACCCGACCTCATAGTGAAAGTCAACCTTTATATTGTTTATATTGTCTCTTTAGTTGTAACTTCACTTTAGTTGTATTTTTTTTTCTGAGTTGGGTTAGAATGTTTTCTAGAAAATATTTGAATAAAAATGTATTCGAATAATTTAGAAATAATATATTCGAATAAATTGATACCAGTATTATTCGAATAATTTAGAACCAATATTATCCGAATAAAAATGTATTCGAATAATTTAGAAATAATATATTCGAATAAATTGATACCCGTATTATTCGAATAATTTAGAACCAATATTATTCGAATAAATTAGTACCAGTATTATTCGAATAAATAATTATTCGAAATAATTTGACCCAATAAATTCGAATTGAACTTATTCGAATAATTTAGAAACAATATTATTCGAATAAAATATATTCCAATGGATTTTTATTCGAATAATTTTAGACCCAATTTATTCGAATAAATTAGAACCAATATTATTCGAATAATTTGGAACAAAAAATTCGAATTAAACTTATTCGAATACTTTATAACCAATATTATTCGAATAAAAAATGATTCGAATAATTTGGAACCAATAAATTCGAATTAAACTTATTCGAATAATTTAGAAACAATATTATTCGAATAGAATATTATTCGAATAAAAATATATTCGAATAATTTAGAACCAATATTATTCGAATAGAATATTATTCGAATAAAATAAATTCGAATATTTTAGAACCAATAATATTCGAATAATTTTTTATTCGAATAATATTGGTTCTAAAATATTCGAATAAATTTGACCCAATAAATTCGAATATATCTTTATTCGAATAATTTAGAAACAATATTATTCGAATAAAGATATATTCGAATTAAATTTTATTCGAATAATTTAGACCCAATTTATTCGAATAAATTAGACCCAATATTATTCGAATAAAAAAAATTATTCGAATAATTTGGAACCAATAAATTCGAATTAAACTTATTCGAATAATTTAGAAACAATATTATTCGAATAGAATATTATTCGAATAAAAATATATTCGAATAATTTAGAACCCATAATATTCGGATAAATATTTATTCGAATAATTAGAACCTATATTAGTTCCTAATTTATTCGAATAATTTGGAACCAATGAATTCGAATTAAATTATTATTCGAATAATATAGTTCCTAATTTATTCGAATAATTTGGAACCAATGAATTCGAATTAAACTATTCGAATAATTAAGAACCAATTTTATTCGAATTATTATTTATTATTATTATAAATACTATTCCGATAAAAAAACTATCATGTAAATCATTGTTTGGTCAAATTGTATTATTACAATTGCATTGTATATTTGTCATATATCATTACTTGATGAATATTTGAGCTAAAAAATATAATTAGCATGCAGCTAAAATGAATGCTTTTCAACTGGTGGTTTCAGGAATACGCACTATATATTCATCATACGTTCATAACTATAGTGAAACGTTGGCACACGAGCTTTATTATATCGACGAAAGGTGATGTACCGACGTAGGTAAGGTTAACTATATCGAATACAATGAATACGTTTATTATTAAAATTATTTTTAAATGCTGTTGTTAATTACAGAAAAAAATAGAGAGCTCTATAATTATTATTTTGAAATGTTTTTTTGAACTCAGACCATCAACGTAATTTACAAGTGCATATTATGGGAAAATGAATTTTATTTTCATGTTTGTTTTCGAGGCAATTTGACATATAAATTTAAATTGCAATTAAGCCGCTTAATTGATGATTTTATATTATGGACTAACGACTAACGTAGTATGACGTTTATTGAACATCTGCAAACACACTACACACATGTGTATATTAATAGTATGTTTATTCTCTCGTACCAATTGGTACATAAAAGCGATCACGTCGAGTCATTCCGCATAAGTTCCGCAATTCCAGGGTTACATTGTCAAACTTAATTTTCGTAGCAAAATCGCTTACAAAATGACTCGTAGTACAACTGCTAACAATAAGATCGTGTACTTACTGGTTGGCTTTTTGCTTCAAGTATGTACCAAATCATTTTTTAATAACTATTTTACATAAATATCCGAAGTTTAAGCTGATAAGTTATGCAATCAGATTTAATTTTATAAATGTATAAAGTTTTGTTTAAAAAAATATTCTTTAATATTTCCATACCGCGATAACTATATAAATCGTTTAGATCTAATATTATGTTTTCGTAGTATAAGCACAAACCGAAAAAATGCATTGATTTTAAAATTAAATAAAGTTTTCCACAAACAATATGTCTAGTATAGGATCGTATTTTATTGTTAACGGGCCAAAAAAATGCTTTCAAAATACAATAAAAGGGTTAGTAAAAATATTAACCAAAACAGAAAAACAATAATTTAATATTGTAAAAAGTAACACTAAAATATTAATGAGAATAAGAGTACTCACAATGTTTAGTAAACTGTAAAATTCTATTAACCAAAAGTGATTTTTACATTTTTAGTTCTTTGGATAATGTAACTACTCTGAAAATATTTTTCTAGCCTTTTTATTCCCCGTGTATAAAATACTTTTTTAAAGTGGCAATTAAGTTTTATTCGATTCACGCTTATTAAATCGGCTGATTACCAAAAATAAAAAACATGACCATTTCCAAATGAACTTGAAATATTTTACATTCAATCCGATTACCAAGTCGCAGAAAAATTAAAACCTACCTATATTACAGTTACTTTTTACATTCCTTTAGCGGCAAGTCATTTCTGAACATTTTAGAACATCATATAAAATATTCAAACTCGTTGAGCACACTAAAATAATTACAGTTTGTTTTCTATAATATGTATGTATACACTTTAAAAAATAATATTGTTCGTAATTCGAGTAATATTACATCCCATTAACAGACGCGCAGTGCGCATACTAATTTGGTACGGAACGAGATAACGCTTGGTGACGTTTTTACATAGACCTATTGTTTCCAAAACACGACCAGTATCGGCCACAAATCTGTATGAAGGTCGTTCTTTAATTGTTCATATGCATATTTTTCATTCGCAATTTTACACCTATGGCACTATCCACGTCGTCAGCATGGGACTGTGTAAATATTACTTGTAATAAAAAATTACACAATAACATAGGTATATATCTACAGATTTTGAGTGACAAACCTTTGACTTTTCTAAAAAGGAATTTCGTCTAGTTGATAATTTTAGGAGATCATTTATTTTCATTTCCCAAACAATAGAGAATAACGGAGTAAATAAATGTAAAAATTGTTTACCCGGAGACAAGATACGAAATTGGTATATGTTATTGTAGTTGTCATAGGAACGCGAAAAATTTTCCCAATACTTTATATGTAATATGTATATTGTATACTAGCTCGATAAGCCGGTTTTGTATAGAACAGTCTTGGTCTAAACATAGTTCTTAATGCCTATCCATATTTAGTTTGCCTGTTTACTGTTGGTTATTATATAAATATAAAAAAAAAAAAGTAAAAATAGCAATGCAAAAAATTGTAATAGTTATAACGCCTATGTAATTAAAAAGTGAAAAAATATATACACTAATCCAAAACTGTTAGAAAATTATATTTTTAAAAAAAAAACATTCTATTGCGTTTATACATATATCGTCAGTGGTGTTCCCACAGGGTATACTACATAAAACCGTAAAAACGGATAATGTTTGTCTCAATATTCTTTTGAAAATTCACGGGTGTACTATGTATACTTTCAAGCAGTTTGCGAAGAAATATAAATAATAATGTAACAATTGTTTAAATTTTGAACTATTTTTGTGTAATGGATATTACTTTTTTTCTTCAAACAACCAGTTTATTTTTGTTTAAATATATTTGTTAATATTTACACCCATTTCTTCTATATCATCACCGTCTTAATCATAAAAAATACTATACTGAAAAACTCGTTGACATATAGTTTACTTTCAACAAAATCGATGGGGAACATAACTGCACATAGTCAATAGTACATTCCCTCGAAATTCAAATGAATCGACATGGTAATTTTAGATGCACACTGAATCACCAATTTCGCAAGGAACAGACTTGGCTGTGACCAACATTTTTAAATTCCTTCAATTAATCATCTAGAGAATTATTGGGACTACTATATGTTAAATTCTAATTTCATTTATTTTGTCATTTTTAAGATGTGCGCGTGATTCAGTGAGGTGTATTCGAGTTTTAAATATACAGATAAAAGATGATTCAAGAAAATCCTACAAAGCATGATGTTTTTACTATTTTTACACTGTCCAAAAAATTATGCATTTCCATTGTTATACACCCTTTCCTTTTTTTTTTTTTAATGCCTTCAAAGGTTGAATTTTTGAAAATCCTTTCTTATAGCATGCAGGTATCCATACAAGTAAGCTACAGACTAAATTCCATACACATATAGGTATTCTCGGTATGGTTCTGGTCCGGGGTATATTTTTTCCACATTTGATCCCCTTTTTGGCATGAACATTTTATTTTTTATTTTTTCATAATAATTTTTTTTTTCTCATCCCATTCCGTCCGCGGTACGTTTTGTTATGTGCAGTCGTACGGCGTTGACTCGCGAGCGGCGGACACGACAGCGTCCACCGCCACGGACGCCGTGAAAACAAGCACGGCGGCGGCGGCGGACAACGCGGACAGTCTGCTGAAGAGCGCTGGGTCGACGGCCATGGACTTCGGCTCGGAGACCACCAAGTCCGTGGAAGAGATCATCAAGGCAGGCGGCCGGGCCTCACTGGCCGTGGGCAACCTGTGCAATCAGCTGTTCAACACCATCAGCCTGACGCTGGCCACGGGCACCGGGTACCTGGCCAACGGTGTCGAAACTGTGGACGGCCTGCTCAACAGCGTGCCCATCGTGGGCGTGATCACAGGTGGTGCAAACAAGGTGGCCAACGGTCTGTCGACCACGTTGGGCGAGATATCGTCCACCGGGCGCCAGAGCCGTACGAAAATGTTCAACCAGCTGCGCGAACAGCTGAACAAGAGCACCGGAGCGGCCGCTGACGTGCCGACCAACGCGGCCTCGACCACCACGGCAGCCGCGGCCTCGACCACTGACTCCGCGTCGGTGGCCTCGTCGTCGTAGTAAAAACCGCGCGGTAACTCTTTACTACAACCAATTGTCCGTTTGAAAACATATAAAAAAAAAAATAATAATAATAATGAGAAATTAAGAAACATATTGTACGTTTATAGCCTCTCGTATTTACGTTTTATGATCGTCTTGTGCATGCGAGATTGGCATTAAGTTCGATTTGTTCATTGTTTTCGTTTTCCTTTTCTCGCCCGCAGCACTATGTACAATAATATTATAATACACACGCGGTTTTGCGGTCGATTGCAATAATTACAAATAATTGTTATATTCTTTTTAGTTGTATTATATGAAAAATTTTTGTTGGTATTTTCTATCTTCCTCGTGAAAAAAAGAAAACCCAAAAATAAATAATGGTTAAATCATTTTTAATAGTTTTAATGATTAAAAATATAGATTACATCACACTCGTTTCGGAAAACGTAACAGAATAATACGTCGGTTTGTATACGAATTTATTACGGAAGTTCAAAAAAAGATAGTGACCAGCTAGCCAGCTAGTATATAGCGTACGTACATTATTACCGTATTCAGTATATCGCACTATTTTACTTTTGTACGTGCATCGTACAAGACGGTGCGTTAGCGTTTCGAACGGAATGATTATATGGCTATACGGTGCTCGATTATGTCGTCGTCGAAACGGTCCGCAGACGATTTGCACATGAGACCGTATTATAGAAGACATCGCATTATTATTATTATTATTATTATTATTATTATTATTATTATTATTATATATATATATACACATCATACACGGACGGCACAACTGCGGAAAAATCGATAAACGTTTTGATTGTAATCGTCGAGTGCACGCGCGTAGGTTTTATACAATATAATAATATCACTCACAGTCAAGGCGACTATCACCGATGCTCCTATATTAATATAATCGCCTCATCACAAAACCGCAAATGATAACAATATAATATGTCCTACGAGTATTATTATTCTGTTATACAAACGAGCACTTGTGGATATTTATTTTGGCACAATAGCACGAAAAATAATACAATACACGCGTATACGCGTGCATTATACGTGTGAGTTCAGTCTTACATTAGTTAGGTTATTTATAAAATATATACGTTTTTGAACAACTTAACCGTTTTTTTTTTCACAATGCACAATATAATGGATACGTTTTTCTTTTTGCCGTGATAATACCTAATACAGTCCTATAATGAAATATTATTTTCGGTTGAACGTACAAAAATCTTTTTTATCACTATACACATAATAATATAACGTAGGTGTGTCTGCTTTGTAATATTACATTTCGCAATAATTACACGACCGATATGATATGAAAAACGATAAAGTTCAAAAATACACTATAACTCTATAGTATAACCTGAAAAAGTACAATATTTAGAGACACAATATTATTATTGCAGTATTATTTCGTATTGGGTAAAATGAAATATTGATAAACGTTCACTGGCACGGATTGCTAAGCACGTGACTACGAATACTTTTAACATCACATTAATTGTCTGTCATAATAATATTACGACACTAAATCTCGCCGGTTAATTGAACTTGAGAAAACGGAACATGTATCTAACAAAATACGTGAATAAATCGTAACAAAATTCTATTTCAACATCATGTGGTACTCGCATAAAACAACCCCGTGTTATATCACGCATTGCCTCAGGTCTACAGTATTAGACACATAAAAACGATTCATCGGACAACATATTCCGTCCACCGTAAACGTTTCGTCGTTTCCGGCCGCATGTATGCCCGCACAGGGTATATTATCCGCTCAGGAACAGAAAATCGCCCTAATAAAAAAAAAAAACAACTCATGAGTGTTATAATTTAAAAAAAAAAGATTGTTATCCACCCCTGAGTACAGAACTACCTACCTAAATATGTTGTATGTTCTCGTAATTCGGTCTGGGTCCACTTGAGAGCCGACCAACGGATATACCGCGTGGTTGCGTGCGGTGTACTTGAGGTGACCAATATGTATAAACACATATAATAAATTTTATATTATATACGCATAATGACGAGGAAGTAACGCAGCGAGAATCTATTAAACAGCTATATATATATATTATATTATAAAGTGTGTGACGTATTATTATTATGTTATTATATATATACACATATTGTCAGCTGTCGCGCGGTGTTTGTTTACGTGCATTACGCGACATTATCCCGAGGTAAGTATAATAAGCGTACTATTTACTACTATCATGTGTATGCGGGGCCGAGACGAAGAAGAAAAATCGTTCGTTCATGCGACACTCGCGGGGACAATGGGAATAATAATATCATTATATCATTGTCCGCGTCCGGCCTGAATCCTATTCATCGTATTATTGTCGTTACAATATTGTACAATATTATGGGTACACGGTTGTATTATGTCGATATACGCGCGCGCGTACGACCCGACGGAATCTCTTATACCGTACATTCGTACGGCACATCATCCCCGACGACCGGAGACATCTTGTCGTCGGAGGCCCCGTGCGCCGTTCCCGACCGATTTTCCCATATTGTCATAGTGTTTGCCCGAGAATATAATAATAATCGCACAAAAACGTATGCATTACGTATTATCAACGGCCGCAACGTCGCCGCAGCCCTGTGCACAATGACGTGTTCGCGTCCGTTTTCCACGAGAATACCAATATAATAGCCACGGCGGCGTACCATATGCCAGCCTATAAGTACACATATTATAATGTACACATCGATTACGCCTCGTATGGTGTTATGGCCGTTGTACGAAAAAATAACACAGTTTTTGGAAGATATAAAGAGCGCAAAAATATAGACGATATCGAAAATAGAATATACAAATAATACCTCTTCAATGAAATATAAAATATACAGCGTGTCCTTTAAATTAATAGTCCAAACGAGCACAGTATACAGCTATTATTGTGAAAGGCTCTTATTTAGGAAAAATATAGCACACTCATGAATCACGGCTAGATAACCTTAGACACTATATTTATTTCCTAGTTTATTGACGAAATCTGATCGCAATTCACCAGACGTGAGCCAAAATCGAGATAGGTCATAGCAGGCCTTTGTGGATAGTTTTATCAAATCATCAAATAACAAATAAAAATACCTCGAAAATGACGAGAGATCCGTCATAATATAATTATTATTATGGGATATTTTTGGTAAATATACAAGATTGTCAGGCACATCGTATATATTTTATTTGCAATATCATTATTGAACTTTACATAGAATACGTATACGATAGATAGTGATATGCAATCACATCAATTATGAATAATATACTAATTAGTTATTATTATTTTATTTACCTATATGGTGAGAATACATTATGTTACAGTGCATATTATAATGTTACCCGTGAAACTCGCGTAATACCTCCTACCATTAGTATACATCGTATTAAACATATTATTTAATTATTACATCTATATAACTACGACTATATATAATGATATAGCTGTGCCTATACGAGGGATTTATTGAAATAATGTAAATGTAAATGATCCATGGTTGGATACTGTAATATAGTCTCGTAATTACATCGAAGAGTTGGAAAACGCCACGTTTCAAAAACCATGAGCATTTAAACGTATAAATTCTGGTATTCAGAAGTTCAGTGGAAATTCCTCCGGGACCAACTCAACAATTTGATCGGGATACACTCATTTAACCACCATCCCATCTATCACCTACTTTCGAAAATAATCCAACAGCGGCGTCTGGACGCGTATAACCACCGAAACACCAACCGTGTATGTATAGCACTCACATCGTGGTAATATTATTATTTATTATTATTATTATTATTATTATGCAGTATAAAAATTGAATAATGCCGTCGCGCGCCGACTGCAGGTTGTAACCGATAGCGCGCATCTGTCCTGCTGTTGGTTTATTATATTATAGAAATATGCACGTGTATATTTTATAATATTATTATGTCCGTCGTAATCCGGGCCGATATAGCCGCCGCCGACGGTTTATAATATTATTGTACATTATTATTACTTTCCGCAACGACGACGATAGTGCGGTGGATCACTATAATATAGGTATATAAAACAGCGACAGCAACGACAACACAAAAAAAAATACGAAGAGGAAAAGGGCACTTTTACGCGGTCCGCGGGTGATCAGCTACTGCTGCTGCTGCATACCCACTCATATTATTATGCGTATAATGTGATGTTACAATATAATGGGACGGAGGGTACAATATATTATATGTATACGACGACATGTTACGTGTTATCGTATATACGGTGTGCAGTGGTTCTTTTTTCGATCCACAACCCTCCCCCATCAAATATATTTATCCCAATGATGATTATGACAATAGTGTACATGTAAAGAGTAGGTACATAATAATATAACTTTTTCATTTGCTGTTAAATCATTGGTGACCCCTCCCGCTCCCCTGTATATTACAATCTAGAGACTAGAGCCCCCTGGCATCTCCCATACAACACTAGCATAATATGCGCTATCGCGTACGTATTTTACTCGGCGGTCCACGAAATGATACTACATACTACGATAAATACCGTATAAATATATAGGTACTGGGTACTGTAATGGTGACGTTATTGGGGAGAAACACGGGAGAGAGGGATCACATAAACTCGTGTTTATAAAACTTTTCCGCGGTCACCCAGGATCGTTATCATCACATTACTTGTCTTTCGTAGATTTTAAATTAAATACATCCTCTCGCCCCATTTTATCCCTTTTCAACGCATTAAAAATACAAATCTAAATGAATAAAAAAATATCCTGTCCTTATAAGTAACTCCAATGTATGGTTCTTTCACTCACGTCATTCAACACATAGGTCTATTGTAAACAATAACTACAGATTGTGTATTTCTTTGTAAATGATAAAAAATAAATAAGTTGATAAATTAATTAATTTATCCGTTTGATTTACCAAAAAGATTATAAATATAGGAAAAATACGTATTACATATAACTATATTAACGTAAATATTTGTATAATTAATTATAAATACAACATTTTATCAAACTTTAAAAATGTTAAACTATGCAACATTGTATCTTATTCTAATACAATAAAAATATACTGTAACCTTCTTTGCAATGTCAAAATTTATTATTAATATAGAGGAAAAAAATACTCTTGTACAAATGTACATCAATAAATAAATTGTATTAGAAGCTTGTACAATCTGTAATTATACATCATTACAGTAAGTAAGCATGCGATATATAAATAGTTATATATAAGTTTCACATCTATCAAATACACTATAGACCTATTGCTTGGTAAATTAATCACCAATAGAAATGTAATAATAAACCAAACAAAACACAATGTATTGTACGTTCATAAGTTTTATCATAGAAAGTCCACAATCACGGATATATTTCAATAGCTCTAGAAAAATAGAACAATATATATCAAACGTAGCCACGTAGAACAATTATTATTGATTACACAATAAAATTAATATTTTGTAATTACGGATAACATCTAAAATATAAACTATAAAGCATCTTTTCATATCATTCCAGTTGAATTAGTACCTACCAATAAAATTCATAAAATATTTACTTTCTAATACTTTATAATATCATAGTAAATTAAAATTAAAATAATGAGTGCCAAATTAATTTTGACCAGTGGCACCTGCCAAACCAAGTTATTTTTGCATTTTTGTTTTTATTTTTTTATATTTTATTATTTTTTTTCATTGAATAATAAAATGACTAAAAAAAAAAAAAGTTTTGGACTTAAGTTTCCAAAGTTATTGAACTTTTAGAAGTTTGCGTTCAGTAGTTTCTAAAATGTTAACGAATGCGATAATTAGCGGTGTTAAGGAATAACAACTGAACATTTGCTTATGGTAACACAACTTTTATATTTTGATGCAGTACATACCTAACATACCTACTAGTAATAATGAAATTTAAATAATTATAGTAATCATATTATAAAAATAAAAGTAAAGAAAAAAATCATTTGTATAATATATAGATAATCAAATTGATACATTTTGGTTATCACTGAAAAGAAAAAATAATTAATTCACTTATAACTTCTTTATTATTTATCCGATATTTTTTTACTGGACGTCTTTGGATTCGTCTTTGAATTTGCAATCTATTGGTATACATTTAAGTATTGATAATGGCAGTAAATGATTATAACAAGCGAAGACGCATATATGCGTCTATGGCACTCAAAGGGTTTTAAATAAGTATTAAATTTAATTTCAAGATAAATAAATAATATAAATTAAAATTGGTATATAAATTATAGAAGTGATAATAATAAACAATGTATCTGATATTTTATTAACTAAAATTTAAATTTAGCTAATTTATATAATCTAGGCTTAACTATAACTATAAATGCAAAATATGTTATATTTAGAATTACAATATACGATTAACCGTAAATCAATTTTTTTCCTATTTTCACGTATTGATATTCGATATAAGAAAATATTTAAAAATGGTTAATTCACTATTTCCATTTAAAAGGTATGTGACAAACATGAATGTTAGAAAATTCATAAGTAAACAACAAGAATTGGTATCAACAAACTATAATAATCAAAAGAAATATATCAAATAGACACTTCAGGACTAAAAACTAAAAATATTTTAAATTATTTTGTTTGAAAATTTCTCCGTTCCACGATACAACGTAATAAATCAAATAAAAATATATTTTAATAAAACTTTGCTCCAATATAGTTTTTCAGTTGCAATGTTTCTTGATTTCTAACAAATAAATAACTGTAGTGCGATACGTGATGACAACAAGTTTTATTACATACCTATGTATTAGATTGATTTCATATTGTAAAATAATATAAGTTTATCATACTATTAAATGAAAACATCTATAATAAATCAACTGCTTATAGTTAAGTTTTATTCTGAAAATTCTTTAAAATATCTTATGTGTGTATGACACTAGAGCATTAAGTTTATGATAGCTTTTTAAATGAATCGTTAGGAGGGACGTTTTAATATAAAAATAAAACCAAAATCAGTCGTATTAGTCTTTTTCATCTGATGAAGCCCTGAAAAAATACAGATTAATTAACTAATAACGAAATGACTTAAGTGCTTGATTATTTTACATTAACAGTTAAACATAAACCATTTTTTTAATTGATTGAAGTGGTTTGTATCTACAACATAATATAATAGTTGTAATATTCCATTAATGTACATATTTTTTTCTCCAATACAACTACCTAGTAAAATACGGAACAAAATATGGTGTCCATAAATATGTTTTACCCGAATCTAAAAGTCGTTGGTAGGTAGCGACAGT
Source organism: Chaitophorus viminalis (assembly GCA_025469195.1). Lineage (NCBI taxonomy): Eukaryota > Metazoa > Arthropoda > Insecta > Hemiptera > Aphididae > Chaitophorus > Chaitophorus viminalis. Next base: position 119,397 of record JAIPRK010000360.1, on the reverse strand, counting down.
TTTGGTTTAGCGACAGTTGTGTAAACACATATTACATCAACAAATTTATGTTTAAGTTTTGTATTCAAGACATGTTCACTTTTAATAAATAATATTTCAATAATTATTAACATTGTTGATATTTACTAATTAAATGTGGGAAAAAATCTAATGATGCTAAACAATTAGATTATAAATCAAAGACTAATCTAATGGTGAAATGCAAGACCAAGTCTATTATAATCGATAAATTATTATTATTATTATTACTATTATTATTGTTATTATTATTATATAATCCAATTATCTTTAAATTTGTTGTTATTATTATGTTAACTGTAATTCTCCGAACAACAGTTTATATAGAATACGCATTACGCTTATAATATCGTGTATATATATATGTATATGTCAAACCATAATGTAGTATTAGTAATATTTTATAGTATTGTGTAGTTAAATATTATTATCATTTATGCATTTTCTTCCGAATGAATTTGTTATACTTCAATCGGTTTAGTGTTACTGATCTTTGACCAAAATCTCCAAGAAAATATATTACGTGATACCACTTGAGCGAAGAAAAAACATATTTTATGTACATAGTACAATGTATTATACTATTATGTCATAAAATTATTATCGGGTTTAATTTCAACTTAATATAATAAATAGGTAGGTCAAATATATTAGGTATATATTATTGATGCTATATTGATACCTTTGAAGTGAACTTTGCCAATCATTGAGAGTAAAATACGTTTATAGCTATCAAAGGCAAAAAAATCGCAAAAAGCTTATAATTTTAGCACCCAACTAATAATATTAAATAACGTTACAAATTATGCCATTCAAATTCACACGAAATAAGATATACCGTTTGAATATTATTATTAAAATTTCGGTCAAGGTCAATTTTTCTACTAAACAGCGATTACTGAAAAATGTATAATATACCATCGACTTGATCGAACCATTAAAGCCGTTACCAATAGACAAACAAAACTTGCAAAGAAAACTGTTGTAATAAATTCAACTCTTAGGTTATATAGAGTAACAACTGTTCAAATTAAATAGCGTATAAAAAAGTAAACAAGATACAGACGAAACATATAAATATGTATTAAACTATTTAATAATTCACTGCCACTTCTACAAAAACTATTAGAACTTACTGTAATCACAGTAATATCATTTGGTGCGACGTATGTCCGGCAGTTAGTACATTTAAATTCACATCCACTACAACGCAACAACGTAATAATTATCATGAAAAACATGGGTTATTATACAGAATATTACATAGACCTAACTGGGTACGTACACGATTCAAATACTTAAACATTTGTATTGATATAAATAAGTCCAATATCCTATGCCTCCAAGGATTTTCATTTCATTAATACAATAATAATATTTTGGATCTTTATAATTTGATTTCAATCAATTTCTTGTTTTATAATAATATACCTACTGTTATACTAAATATTGTTTTACGTTAATGAATGTTATTGTTTCATTAGGTAATGTAACAAATTATTGTGATAAAAATTGTAAACATTTTGTGACTTAAAAGACTAGTATTTCCATTTAATAAAATATACAATGTATAATGTGTTGTAAAAATATTTTCATAGATTATACAACAAAAAAATTAACGTATATAAATCTGAAGTGTGACGGTAATTTTTTTTTTTTTTGCTAGACTATGATTCATAGTATATGAAATATAATATATTATTAACTACTGAAATATCTTCATAATATTTTTAGACCTGTAATCTAAGTCAAATATAATGTACCACGTAAATTATATTTCAGCAGTTGATCATATTCCTAATAAATATTTTTTATTGTAACTGCCATCAATTCATTGATTTCATTGATTCAATTCATTCAATAAATAGTTATTTGACCATAATATGTAATAATATATAAATATATAAATACTTCAGCCTTAATTTTGTTGTTGAAATAATATAATAATAATATAATTTAGTAAAAAATATTTATACTTATATACAACCCTGTGGGGTGGATATGACATAAGTATTAAATTATTAATAGTAAAGCATGATCTTGTCTCGTGATTTTAATTATATCATTTATTAGTTTATTGCCAGAATCACAGAATCAATCTATATCAAATAGATTTTATTTTCATACAAAATGAATAAAAATAAAGTTTAAAAAACTTTGAATTGGTTGTGGAGTATCGAAGTCAAAGAGATACTATAATATAAATAAACTGCTATTAAAATGTAATTGGTTATTTTGCTTAAATAGTGGGATCATTTTTTACAAGTTTTAATTTAGAATTTACGTGAGCAATATTTGTAATTCGTATTATGACAACGTCTGGATTTTTTTTTTATTTATAGTTTAATCTTGATTTGACAAGTCTTACGTTAAGTATCGTTTTGCAGTAACCAAACTTAGATAATTCGACGAAGACGATTTACTCCAGTAAATCCTCAGTACACACCTAAAATCGTCAATGCACGCGGAAAATAGTTTAATACCTTTATATTATACATTTTTTACCCCGCGGACGTGATAAATAGTATACGAGTATAAATAGTAAATCAACGTTGAAATACGTCAGTAACAATTTGATGATAATTGACAAGCTTGAGCGAATTTATAGCCGAACAAAAAAATTGACTTTTCGTGTTGAGTAATCTGGACAACGCGCACGAAATACTTTTGTTATCTACTTAAATGCATCGATGCAGTTCGCAAAAGTCGCAAACGATAATATAATAATACAATAATATAATATTATTCTTTTGGCATATTACGAATTCGTAAACAGACAATACAAGATCACACGTTTATAATATTATTATCATCATTATTCATTGTACATCATAATGATCATAATACATTTATACTTCCTATTGCAGTGGACCGTTCGCAGTGATTCGATGCAGATTGTTCTACTGTACATAGAAATGAATATTATATAATTCGTGCATTGCGATAATACAATAATAATATGCGAAGTCCGTCTGTACGGATATCGTTTATCGGTTTTCTTGGCGTAAAAAAAATCGATAGTAATCGCTCGCAAAACCCACAGTGCGACACAGTTTTCTCCGCTGCGCCAAAATATGTGTGTGAGCAGTGCGGATGTCGGGTTGATGGCATGGAAAAAAAAACCTACACCGTGTACCGTGTATTATATAATATCATCGTACATTTGTATACATTATATATTATAGAAGTCGGTGCGTATGAAGAAAAAGAAGTGTACTTAATACGTATACATATATACGGGGAATCGTTTTGGGTGTACACAAAAGCCGTCGCCGCCGCCACCGCCGCCGCAGCAACGCGGATTCCAAGACCACACGCACGTATATGCTGCGTATAATAATAATAATAATATATAATATTGGTTTAAGGATCACGCCGACTTCTGGAAACGACGAACCGTAAACAAGACTGACTGCATTTTCGAGCGGTGTTATTATTATATTATTTTCCATTTCGGCATTATTATCAATACATATCATTATTATTATTATTATTATTATTATTATTATTATTACAACAACAGCGCGACGAGGAACCCATCATCGCGGACGACGTATCCTCGCGGCTTCCGCGGTCGTGTTTGTTTTATTTAGTCCGCTTGACTAAACGTTTTTATTGGATTCCCCGCACCGCGGTCGCGGTATCGGTGTACCACCAAATAAAGGGTCCACCGTCGGCGGCACAACAATAACAATATATTATTATAAATGTACACCCGTATACACACAAGAGTGTACAATGTTGTACATACAAATGAACAAAATATATTATTATATATTGTGAAAACGGGGACAGAGAGAGGGGAAAAAAACACATATTATTATCGTCGATTATTATATTGTATATATATATTGTGTCCGAGGGTCCTGTGTATATAATATTTATTATGTATGTACGCGGTGTGTGTACGTACACACGGAAACACCCTGCGTTCTCCCGAGTGCATCCCTGTACGCGGACCATGTACGATCCTCGCGGGCATTCGGTGTGGCTTCACCGACCTCGAGCACTCGTACCAAGCCCCGCCTATAACATGGTCGTTAACGCGTCATCCGCCTAGGGTAGGTATATCACATTATAATATCTCCATGCCGTACACCGCGCACGTAATAACATTATGTGCACAACAGATATCAGGTACCCGCGGTAACGTAACTCACGATGACGGACTCTCGCGGACGGATCACTCCATATTCGCGTGCGCGTGCATCATCGCTGTCCCACTATCGATCGTTTATTAATGCATTGCACATAATATTATTACACATCACATCACGGCCGTTCTCACAGGGGATGATATGAGGGGATGGACTGGGGGTGGAGGGGGGCATAGTCTTTTTTCAAGTTATAATATGAAGTCTCAATTGATTCCGAAAAAGTACTTGACATGTACTGGTCCCAAAAATCAAAGAAAATTTATATAATTGTGTAAAAAAATGTAATTTGTTATTTAATTTAACGAATGTTATTTTAATATAAAAAAGGGGATGTGGGAGCTCGCGCCCATGGCATACTTTTTAATAAATGTTCTCACCCCCTGCCCTTTAAAAAGTCTTGAGAACACCACTGGAATATCATACTCGTAATACTCGTAATATAGTATTGTAACGGTCGTTAATTAATGGTGTACCGTGTGAGCACAACTAGCGTGTGTGTGTGATGTATGTGTGTATGTGTGTGTGTGTACGTGTGTGTGTGTGTGTGTGTGCGTGCGTGTGTGTGCGTGTGTGCGTGCGTGTGTGTGTGTGTGTGTGTGTGTGTGTGTGTTTGCACACATGTGATACTAATGTTATATACCACATTATGTTGATGCGGTTATCTTTAGCTACATCACGCGTGCGGATCCTGCGATCGCGTTCCGGTCTCGGCCATTTTTTTTTTTATTTGTAATCCGATCCGTGCAGCCTACCGTGGCGATGGTTTTGCCGTATATACATAGGTGCATACGCACAACGCTTTTGCAACAAGGATAAGAAAAAAAAAAACCCCAACAACACGGATTCGCAATTTCGTCTGTTTCCACAGTAGTGCGTATACGACCAACCTATATATATATATATATATATGTATTAATGTACAATATAATATTATTATACTTATCGCCAATAATAATATAGTGCGCGCTTCCTTCTCGCACAAATGGCCCGGTGAATTTTAAACCACTGCAAACGGATACGCATAACATTATTTATTAGGTGTATTATATTATGTGGGAAGCACATATTATTATATGTTATAGTATAACGAGTTGTTATAAACGGACTTTTACTAGTCAATATTTTCGACGTGATAATATAAAAATATTATAATTAATATAAGAGTTAAAGTCTCCTACCAAGATATACCCATATATACATACTGTACAATATTACAATATATTATTACATATTATGTACATACTTATAAAGTTCTTTGTATTTTCGCGTTTACCATAACAAACGTGATTTTTGACCAGTATATGGTTCGATCACATATTTTAACCGACCTCAGTAGTTATCAACCGATGCTCACCGATCGCACAGATTGGTACGGTACCTTTATTACCATTTGACTGGGACTGGTGTACAATAAAGGTATTTCATTTGTACTCAGTAATTTTTAGTGCATTTCCTGTATTGTTAAGTATATCTATTAATATGTTAGTACATTTAAGCAATTGAAATTGTTTTATATATAATTGATACAACACATATATTATATTTATATAAGTACCTACATTTTTATCGTGCTTAATCACCCACTAAAATAAGCCCATGATTTAGAGGAAAATTATTGATAGTGTCTTTCGTATTATTGAAAACATTAATTTCAAAAACATTTAATTAAAAATCAACAATAAATAAAATCATTTGATTTAACCGTAAATCGTATTACTTACAAAAGAGATTCTTAATAAGATAAGATTGGTATTGTGCAGGTTATGAATAAGATGAGAAATGTATTGATTTACTATTTTCATTTTGCATTGAACACTTTTTCAGAAAATAAATTTGCACTAATAACTTTTAAATAGTTAATAAAAAACATATGGTTCTTATATGTTTTAAGAACATATATAGTTAAATAATAGTTAAATTAGTCTTATAGTTAAATAATATGTAATCCCTGACTTATTTAAGTACTTCAATAAACAACACAAAAAACGTTTTATTACTTACACTAAGTTTATATAGTCATATAGGTGCTATTTTAATAGGTGTAATGATTAATTTAATAATATTTCCAGTTATTTTTTTTAAAGAATATATATTTAAGTTTTATTATGATAAAATTTAATACCTGTATAAATAATATATTCAAATTTAATCAAGTGACATTTTTAAAATAACAAATAGTCCCTAAAACTTGAATTTCATCAGACAATTCTTTTATTTTTTTCAAAAAATATTTAAAGTAGATACTTTTAAGGGTTATCCTTATCCACCTACAATACATAACTTCTTATGAGAAATAAAATAGGTAGTCATTCGAGCCTCGAGGAATGCTTTGAACAAGTTAGTTTAAATCCAATTTAAAAATTTTTTTATTGCTTTATAAACTTATAGAAGATTTTAAGAAATTTATTGTAGAATTTTTACCGTAATATTCATCATTTTATCTCAAAGTGTTCAAATTTTTTTTTTTTTGTGTATTGAAATCTGACTAATTAATAGTAAGCTGAAACTTATCTATAGAAAATAAAATCACCATTTATAGTATCTTTCAAATAGTAATCAATGTAAACTCAAATGTATTTGTAAACATAATATATATATATATATATATATATACTATAAAGTATAATATTTTGGTAACTAAGCATAATTCACTTTTTTAGTAATAATTATAATTTTTACCAAAGTTTACAATATAATTTGAAAGGCCTGTCAGACGAGTATATTAATTTATCCTATAGATTAAACTACATTCAAAATTATTTTATAAATCTTAAATTAATTTTACAATGTAAAATTGTAGAAACACACCATTTGTTTCTTGTTAAGTACTCCATTAAGTTTTATCATATAATATCCCGTATCCCAATAGTAACTAACCTTTTTTTACTAAGGGCCATGAGAAAAAAAATTCTTGGTGGGCTAAGAATTTAAATTTTTTCTTTTCATTGAATATTATATTTTCAGGTATATCGTAGTATACACGTACTGATAAATTTAATTATTTATGATACATCGATTATTATGAAATGGAATATAAATAATATTGATAAGAAAAAAATATAAAGTTGTATCAAACATTTTTATTGATATTTATATTTAAAAATATTTACTCAGAAATATAAGTTCAACCGAATATATATGACATCTTGGCAGCAAACTGCCAAACATTTGGAAAATCTCCTTTAAATAGATTTTAATAAAATTCAATAAAATTTCCAGAGGTTGAATAATGTTGGAATTATGTTTGTAAATAGTTATTAAATTGAATTTCAATGTTTTTTAATCTTGAAGAAGTTTTAATATTTTCTGGATCAATGTTAAAAAAATTTTCAAATAAATTTAGCTTATCATTTACTCTAATGTCTTTAAAACAGATTTAATATTCACGTGTTAATTTTATAATAATATCGGTGCATTGCTGTTTTTGAAATATACCATAATCTTATTTTTTAAAGTAGCACAACATATGACATGAGAAAAAAAGTGTAGTTTCTTTCCAATTTCGATTACTTTGGTAGGCCGGTAAAAAATTGATCGCAGACCGTATTTGGTCACCACTGCCATATCCGACTAAAGCGAAACAATTTATTAAAGTAACATTTTTGTTATTCACTCAATTTATACTATTATAACTATAAGTTTATGTTCAACTCAAGATAATGATGACTTACAATCATTTTAAAGATTACTAGTACAACATGACGCTCACAAATGCTATATGAATAGATAATTAATTTATAGACTTCTTCTCAACTACATTTTCAACTGAATTGAACATCGTTGACTGAAGGCGAAAAAGGAATTTGAAAACACTATAATATGTTTTTTCGGGTCTGCTGACATCGGTATAATAATCAAATCGTCGTGTAAAAAGAAATGAGTAATAATAACAGTGAATTTCACGAGAAATCTGGTAGCTCGGACGTGACATACGATAATGTTATAAATATTAAAATATTAGTAAGCCGTTCCTTTCCAAAATCGCCGATCCGTTCATAACGCTTGTTGAAGTCTTCGGTATGAACAAGCGGCAATTCTTTGTCTACCTTATTGAGATGTGTGTTTGTTCGTGCCGACCAAGAACAAAGTAAAAATCTAATTCTTGAATATTTTAATAGCTATCCTAATCGTGAAGAGAAAAAATGAAACCGGTGTGTGGATTTTTGGTGTATTTAAATATCAGCATAAGATATGTGTCAGTTTCTGTCCCTGCGGTAAGAACGGTAGTCGTCTTATGTGTCGACATAATAATACATATTCTTCTCCTTCGGTGACTTGGAATACTTAATTAAAGAATAAATCTTATCAATATTTTAGTAGACGTGCTTGGTGCTTTTGTCGCGTTTGAAGGGTACATATATGTCTATATAAATATTTCTATAATATACTCTTACGAATCTTCGTTTGATGAGAACAACAAAACGTCACAATCCTCTATCGTGATGTCACGTGGAAACATAGGGACGATTGAGCATTTACAAAACAAAACCCATCTTCGTTGTACAAACAAATGAAAACCAACGTCTTCGAGTGAGCCAGGCCACGTATAGTAAAGGTCTTGTAATATTTGTACGTATGTGTGTGTGTGTGTGTGTGTGTGTGTGTGTGTGTGTGTGTGTGGTATGTTTGTACGCACGTATGGTATACCTAACCACCACTGAAGCGTGATTATCGAAAAATGAATAAAAATAAATGGAATATCGATGGCCAAATTCTCGATAGCGTGACGACGAAGACGTGCGGTGCAGAGAGCGTATTATAATTCTTATTTCATATTATTATTATAAACTGGTTTTATCAGCGTTTGTGAGCCCGCGTTCGCGGGTTTGTGTGTGTGTGTGTATGTGTGTGTGTGTGTGTGTGTGTGTGTATGTGTGTGTGTGTGTGTGTGCGTATGTGTATATGCTGTGTGTACATAGGGATGCGGCAACAAGTTAATAGAAAATTTCCACTTAATTAACCCGGTCGCGTATACGGTAGTATATTTGATATTGTATATCAACAACAGCGTATAGTTATAAGCCGCACCTTCCTAAACCACACGCGCACAATACCTTGGCCACTACCCTTCTTCGCGAAGAGAACTAATCCCCTTCGGGCGGAGACCCGGAGTGGTGGCAACGGTGGTGGTGGTGGTGGTGGTGGTAGTAGTGGTGGTGGTGGTGGTTGTGAAAAAAAAAAATCTGTACATTTTATTCATGTGTTTGCGTGCGTGTATAATATTATATTGTGTGTATACATATGTGTGTATTTTTTTTTTTGTAAACGCATAATGCCGGTTTATCTTTAGCCGATTTGTGTTATCTGCACCACCACCACGACGGGCGGCGGTCAGTAGTCATCCAGACCGTCTCCAATAAACAGCAGTGTCCGAAGTCGCCGCCGCCGCCGTCGTTGCAATCACGTCACATCTACCTTACGTTGTACAATATCCAATCATTCCACACCAACACTAGGTAAGTGCCTTTCTCCTCCCTTCCCTCCACCTGACATTTTAATTAAGTTTATATCATGGTAATTATTGGCCCATTAGCAACGGTTTTGTATGCGCAATTAACCACAAGATATGCTTACAAAAATACTATAATTTTAAAATTAATTGATAAAAAAAATTGTATTTTATTTTGTTGAATATACAATTATGAATTAATTGAATACAAAATATTATGATAATTGCCAAAAATGGGTATTTTGTCGTCTACAAAATAACATTATGTTGTTCGCCAAAAGTATTCTCTAACTATTCAATACTAACCCACACTTAGGACAAGTTAATGAAGATTTTGTTGATCGTTAATATTATATCTTATTATCAAACGATAACGATAGATCGTAATTTTATCGATATATATATATATATATTGTAGGCTGATTAAAATTATTACACGTTTTCAAGTAATTTGATACATTTTTGAGGTTGTTTATTATAAGAAATCGGGAAAATACAAGATAAAACAAAAGTATGCACTATAAAATTACAAATATGCGTTGAACATGCAAAAAAGGTAAAAACAGTAAAAACGCAAAATATGTAAGATACAATATATAAAAATTGGTATTATTTTTATAAGAACGATCTAAATCGGGAACATTTCTTATCGTATTTCAAATAATTTATTCCAATAACTATATTATACATTTACATGTAAATCCGTTACTTACTAATTACTGTTAATTTTGACGACATTATCGTCTATGAATAATTTTCAAATCTATTTTCATTCTTGAGTCGGAATACGTATTCTTAACTATAAACATATATTATTTATAAATCGTATTTTCTATTTAAAATATAGGTAATGATGATTACTTTTTTTACTCAATTAAATTATTTAATTCACCTTTTTATTTAATATAATGTTATAATACAATTTTAAAAATTACGTTACCTATTAATAAGTGTGAATCATCATAAATGTATATTAGCTTATAATAAATAAGTGTTAACGATTGCTGAGAATTTAAAAAAAAATTAATTAAAATCAAACATTGACTGCGGTATATATTTTTATATATAATTTCAGCTTAGATTTAAAACAAACTACTAAAACACCTAATATATAAAAGAGAATGAATAACATTTTTTTTAGTTGTATGTATTTATCCATAATTAGAACTTCCAATGTTTGCCGAGAAAAAATGTTTATTATAAAATTAAAACGTTTTGACTATAAGTATATCGTACGTATAAATAATTAAATATAATACAATAGGTACATAGTAAAAAATGAAAATGAAAATTTAATCACTATATTCATTACTTTTTTCAACTACTACAACATATTATTCGAACTTCGAAGTACATTTTATGCTGAATGATATCGCTGTAAATTGCAATTTTCAATTTACATGCATGTTATAAGAATATTTTTAAAACCATATTAAAATTCCGAAAACAATTTCTTTGAAGTACTATATACATTAAAATAAATATTATTCTACTCGACTATAATATTATAATATAATTTACAATTTGGATTTAAGAGTATGTGTTAAATAACAGTATAAACTTAAGAATTCAAAATTATTTTTATTCCTTGTTCTCTGATATTTATAAGAATAAATAGTTGTAAAATCGTTGAATTTTATGATTGGTCAAAGGTGGATTAGTGTTTGAAAATTTCATTATTTCATGAAATATTTCAGTATATTAATTATTTTTTTATACATGCTTTTTTTGTCATAATATAACCTATGTTCATAATTCTGTAATACATAGGATAGCAATCACTAACTACTCATTAGTCATTAGTGATGATTTTCTTTGGTATTCATAATTAGTATTTTAAATTTAAATGATATATTACCTATTATATTATACACTCATACTGTTTTCTTACATTAGTACTCTGTATAATATTATTGCATTAAATACTTACAAATTTATCATATATTTTGAATATGTACTAATTTATGTATATAAACATATAAAAATTATATGATATGTTTGCATGTAGCTAAGTTTTTAAAAAGAATAATAATAATAATAGTTTTTATATTTAATTATACTTATACATATTAATACAATAATAATATATCTTATATTTATAATTAAATATAAATACACAATGTCATAATATTTTATGAATTTATCATGTTCGCGAGCTCATCTGTTTCAGAACTGTCCATATCAATGTCTGAAACACTTTCTTCTTCATTTTCCAAGTTAACACTAACAAGGAGCATCGCCCATTTGCGCCAAAAAAAAAATTAATTCATTTTGAGTATAGCCCATTTGCACCAAAATAAAAAAGATATGTTTTTTCAACAGCCCATTTGCGCCAAATTTACCTGCGTAAACATTTTAAATTAATGACTTGTTAATTCTTATATTTTAAAGACTTATTTAAAACGTATGTCTGTAATGTATAATCAAGTTATTTTTATAAGTCGTTAAATTTTAAATTTTCGTGACATGTAAATATAATTATATTAGATAATTCGTCATTAATAAATAAAAAATCTTCGTTTTTAGAAGTAGTGAAATGTAGATTGTTTAAAGCTCGTACAACATCATAAAACTGATATAAAACTTGTTTGTTTATCTTTCTATGCAATAATATACAATGCTTTAAAATCTATAGACTTATAAAAATAAATTTATTATACGTTACAGACATACGTTTTAAATACATCTTTAAAGTATAAGAATTAACCAAGTCGTTAATTTAAAATGTTTACGCAGGTAAATTTGGCGCAAATGGGCTGTACCCAAAATGAATTAATTTTTTTTGGCGCAAATGGGGAACACCGCTAACAATAGTACAGCCACTCTCCTTAATATTGTCTTCACATCCAATTTCTTCTAGAAATTGTAACCCGTTATCACCGTCTTCTTCAAATTCTTCTACAATTTTTCAAAATAATCTTCCTGGGAACTTATATTTATAGTCACAATAATTAAATAATAGGTTCATGCATCATCGCTGTTGTCGATAGGACGACAAGACGACGATAAGCAATTTCCTGAGAAATAAAGCAAGTATTGCTATAAATAGTCGAAAATAAGACCTACTAGTATAATAAATTAATAATCAATCATTATACGTAGAACCAGATAGTTAATAATTGATAAATAATCGTCTTTAATATTTGCATTCAAAAAATTTCCCGTTTTTGTGAAATAGTTGACCAAATATTTCACAAAAATATCATAAATATATTCATAATACATATATATATATGAATTAATATTCATAAATATCATACTTCAAATACGGAAATGTTATAATTTCGTTATAACTTAACGCCATAATAATAGTATAATACTTCAGTATTTCATTCATTTTATTTCACATGTTATAAAAATAACCCAAAAATAAGTACTACAAATTTGCCGCCGAATAATTAAAAAAAGTTTTTAATCCGCATAAAACAATGTGTTGGTTTACAAATATCACAGTATTCGACATAACGCATTTTCGTCGGGCATATGTTGACCATATGTTTACCGTGTTTTACATAGGTACATAATTCTTATTCTTTATAGTACTTGACGCTGTGATAATATAATGTCCGTGAACATAGACTTTTGGACTCCAGTGGCGAACCGTAGAAATTATTATATCGGCAAAACGATTATCGGAACTGCTCGTTTAATAACCTTTTTTCAATAGACCCTCCAAGTCACATTTTTTTTCTCTTTACAACACATTTGTTTACTCACATCCGTATTCAAGTTCTTTTGTATGTGCAACTTCTGTTTTTACAAACGGCAACACATTTATATATTTTAAGAAATATGTTTTGTATTAAATAAATTAAGAACGCATGGTATATATATATACCATTGCATATATATATATATATATACACACACCATATATACACCATTATTATATAACTATCGCGGTGGTCTTGTTTCACAGCAATGACTAAATGATATCATTTTTTTCTCTCCCTTTTGACAAACAATTTAAATCTTTTGTGAATGTTACAATATACTACCTACCACATGCATTTTAGTGCATAAATAAAAATGTGTGTTAAAACTTAAAAACGTATATAATCGTTTACACATAGCCGGTTGCAACATATAATAATGTAAAAATTCTTCAAAAAACCATGAAACATTCTATGGTACAAGTGTGTACTATGTACTGTAAGCCTTTGTTGTACATAGATATCATATGTCCATATACTTATAGTTTCGATTATTATATTATATTTACAATTTATACAGGTTATACATTTTTAGATTCTGAACGGAGTGATGGAATCTATTGGTTTTACAATGATGTGTTTTTTTTTTATTTTTCTTTTTTGTGTCTGAGGACACCTTTTTTGGTAGTAAAAATGCTTCGATTTTCTTAAACAGCAACTTTTCTAAAAGGAAAGTGAATATAGATAGTACTTGGGCGATTCAAAAATTGAAAAAAACGATATAAAGATTACGAAAAAACGGGAAATTTTACGCAAAATCTCGTTTTTACAAAAAACATTTTTTTAAAATGCTCTAACTCCAAAACCAAAAACCGCAACAACTTGAAATTTTCACCAAATTTTTATATTGGCGTTCTCTATACATGGTTAAGTTTTAAAAGTATTTTGACTTATTTATAGACAATTTAAATTTTCGATTTTTGTAAATTTTTTTTTTTAAACATCTATAAAATGTATTTGGTTGATCGAAAACTCTTGAAAATTTAATACAAGGTTAACAATAAGTTAAATTTATTGTAACTTAAAAATATCAGAGATCGTTTTACTCAAATTTTTTTTGTAAGCCCATAAAACTCAAATTTGTATAAAATGTGTCAAAATCACGATAATTTGCAAGTTATTTTGTAGATAAAAATTCATAAAATTTATTCTGTTCATACTTAAGATTCAAAATTTCAACACTTGATGATCCATAAGCTACTCTTCAAAAATCTATAAAAAAATTTCTACCGGACTCAAAGGAAAAAATTTTATAATCGTTTGAAATTTTAATTTTTACGAAATTGCATAAAATAGTGATTTTTCCTCAAATGATTTTAAATATTTGTTATAATTCAAAAAATATAAGTCACAGAAACTTGAAATTTTTACTAGCTATTAAGATTGGTATTTCCTTTATGTCATATTTTTCAAAATATTATATTGATTTTTAAGCCACTTATAGGCATTTATTATATTCGAATTTTTTACATTTTTTTTATGATTGGCGATAAAAAAAATTTGGCTTGTACAAAATACTTGAATATTTAATAGAAGATTTCACACAAGTAGTTTTTATTGTCATTCAAAAATCATCAAAATCCATGGGCACAATTTTTTTTTATAAGCGTTTGAACAGCGAATATTGACATAAAATTACATGCAAAATATAATATAATATATAAAATTCATATAGGTTTTTGAAATTTACTCTAACTCAAAAACCAAAAAAGGCAAACACTTGAAATTTTTACCAAATATTTATATTGACATTATCTATAGGTGGTTAAGTTTTTAAAGTATTTTGACATATTTTGACTTATTTATAGACAATTTAAATTTTCGATTTTTGTAAGTTTTTTTTTTTAAATATCTATAAAATTTATTTGGTTGTCCGAAAACTCTTGAAAATTTTATACATGGTTGATTATAAGTTAAGCTTATCGTAACTAAAAAATATCGGAGATAGCTCAAATTTGTATAAAATGTGTCAAAATCATGATAATTTGCAAGTTATTTTGAAGATACAAATTTATAAAATTTATTCTGTTCATACCTAAGGTTCAAAATTTTAACACCAGGTTGTCCATAAGCTAATCTTCAAAAATATATAATTAAATTTCTACCGGACTTAAAAGAAAAAATTTTATCACTGTTTGAAATTTAAATTTTTACGAAATTGCATTATAATTCAATTTAAATATAAAATACTATATTATTATATACACATTTTAGATAAACATATTAACTCCGTTCAGAATCGTTATTCGTATACAATGATATCTATCATTGCATTCAAATTTAACAAATCCATTGTAATAATGATCTATCATATAAACGAGGTGCACGCTATCCCCAACTATACAGCAAAGCAAGGTCCATCCGTTCTTTTTTTTTTTTTTGTTTTTACAATTTAATTTGATGGTGTAAAGTTTCAGCCATACGAATAAATAAATAGTATATAGCATTAAAAATCAAATAAATAGAAACTAGGTGTTGTATATAACCGCTTCAAATTCTTTCGGCATGTATTTTGTTATAATTTCATTTTTTTTTTCTTTCAACATATTAGTAATTTTTCTATTTAACTAATAGTTAATACTATTAATATTATCGATTAGCATTTTATGCCCTTGGAATTTATATTACTTTTGACCAAGCCAAAAATGCGTGAAAAAAATATTATTTTAAATAAAATTTAGTTAAATCTTAACATTTATGAATTGAAATATTCATAAAACGTCATATTGGATTGTAAACAAATCAAATAACCAATTTTACTATATAGTTAGTTTCAATGAAATAATATAATCTCCAAATTTTTTTTTACCCACTTATGTTATTACTTATATGTTAATATACCATCAAAATATGGATAGGTACTATTATTGATTGTTATACAATTAAAACGGATTTTGTATGATTAATTTAAAAACAAAAATACAATTGTGTTATTTTCACTAGCAATTATCACAAGAAAAGAAAAAAAATCACGTATTTAATATGTGAACTAAATAATTGCGTTATATAAGTTGTATCCTTGATTGTAATTAAAAATCTCAAAAAATTCCAAGATTTTATTTTATTACTTTTGACAGTTTTATAATGATTTGTTTCAATTATATAAAATTTCTTGAAATATCTTAAAATCCTTGTTCGACGTTCATAAATACCAAGGAATTCGTAAAAAAACTTGAGGCAACTTGTTTAGAAATTATGTTATTATTATTACATTGATAATGCCTATAAGTCCACGAAAAACTATTATTCTTTGTCCCTTGATAATATTTATTTAAATATGATGATAACAATTTTACTTGACTAATTGCATATAAGTTATATACTGATTAGTCATTGAAAAGATTCATATAAGTACTATTTTACAATTCAATATAGGAGTGAATACGTCAATTATTCCATCTTAATAACTTTATAATTGATAAAGTATTGTTACTTCTATAAGCTTACTAGTGTTCTCTCATAAATGCTATTTCATTTATTAATCATTCAATTACAAATAATTTTAAATCACATTTTTAAGTATTACAATAATCAATAAGAATTAAACTCAAAATATTCGAATATTAAACGTTACTAAATTTCTTTTAAATCTTATTAGCTTCATTTAAACGAGTGTGAAATTATTGACAGAGTAGTATCAATTGTAGTTATGTATTTTTTTAATATTATAAAATTTCAAAAATCAGTGACTGTTTACTTATTTTTTTTTCTTTATTTGATTCGTATACGTAATATTCCAATAATATATTCATATTGTATACTACGCTTTTCGTATAACAGCAATAAACTGTCCGTTAATGATATTCCTAATATAACCAAATAATTGATTTAATACATAATATACATCAGTAAAATTGTATGTTGTTCTTTCTACATGATAAATAAATCATTGTAATACTGTATGATCTGTGTGTCTCGTTTAAATATATTATGTTTATATTTTGTAGACCAATACCACGCATTATGCCGAAAATCCAATTACCAGAAACAACTGAAATGAACGCAGACACTGCGGAACATCCAGGAAAAAATGTACAACGCAATGTCCACGACGATGATGATCAAAAGAGAAAACCTATGTTTCTATTCAGCATTGATTATATATTGAATAAAGCTGGCGATACAAATGCTGAAACCGACACTGACAAGCAAAATAGTCAACAGTTCGAGTGGCTCTATTGTACACGATTTAAGCCTCCTAAGCTCGACAGTAAGTAATAGTATATTATATATATATATATATGGTATTATTTGTTATAAAAATAAAAATGAAATAACACACGGGAAAAAATGAATTATTTCACCTACAAATTAATTTCCATTTATATTTTTATAATTGATTAAAAACACAAAAAGAAAAAACAAGATGCGGGGTAATTTTTAATGAACACGAGATATTAAAAGATTTTCGTCTATTTTTCCCATACATTCTTCAATTTTACCATTGAAAGAGAATTGCAGGTAATTTGTTATACTCGGATCAAACATTCTGCAATTTGAATAAATTCATATTATTATATTAGGTATTATATGATTTTTTTTTTTTGCATTTTACATCGAAATTTTAGGGTAATAATGTTTTATAAATAACCATGCTATTTATTTTTTTCTTAACTAATGTTACAATCCAAATAATATCAAAATCTCAAGGTTAAAAATTGGAAAAAAATACACATTTTAAGTCATTTTATGTAGAATTGGTTTTTGATGACAAGCTCTTAAAGTAAAAATGTAAGTAAAAAAATAAACTCCATAAACTCCGTTGATATTTAAATTAGAATAAGTGAAATGAAAAGTTAAAATTCCATAACAAGGATTTAAGATTAAAAATGCAAATACTTTAGTATAAATATTATTAGGTAGGTATGCGGATTATCTGGTTGGAATTAATTAATTTATTAATTTACTTAATGCATATTAAAACCATCGTCTTTTGGGTGAAAAGTATATTCCCTGATTCCCATTTGATCTAATTGTATATACCTACATAATCATTCATCTGCTGTTACATATAATATAGCTTACCGTTACTTTATCAGACACATCATATTGAAAAAAAAAGGTTTAACTTGACTCTCATGTTAATCAATGATTTTTTTTTCATCAATATACATCATGATTTATGGAATACACTTTTAGTACATATTTATGTAATTAGCTCACCTTTAAAGAGATTAATAAAATTAGCTAACGACGTCCTAGTTGATTCATACTTTTTATAGTTTTTATAATTATATGACTTATTTTATATAGATATATTTATTGTTTTTACAGAGTTTTTTGTTATACCTTTTACTACCTATCCAAAATTTATTTTATATTCTAATTTTTTTATAATTGTTTTTTACTTTCGTTCATTCAAATAAATTTAAGTTGCAAATTTAATAACTATACAAATTATTATTGAGCTCTTTTCGTTTGAATTAACAAATAAATAAATCCATGTTACGTGAAGGAGTTCGTTTAGGCATACCAAAATAATTCCTATTAAATTATTTAAAATTCATTGAATATCTCACATGTTTGCTATAATTAAGGAATTGAATACTTTTAAAGCAAAAAATCATATTTATTTATTCCTAAGATTTCGAAATATTTATAAATTTTTAAAGTGTTTCAATTTACTATAATGTCATTGTCATTAAGTTAGAAATAAAAGTGGTTAGTGAAATACTCGAAATAAAATTAATGTAACTGGAAAAAAAATATATAAGTACTCATAATTAACCAAATAAACCAATACCTAATATGAATCAATAATTTCAGCGTAGAACAATGATGGTCAATCCGGATTGTTTTTAAGATGATCATATTAGACGCATAGGTGGACATTTGGTTGAATTTTTAGGGATGCTAATATAGCATCCCTAAAAATGCCAATGTAAAATTATAATTATAAAAACAACGAATAATATTTCGAATAAAGTTTCGATTTGGGGAGCTAAGGCTCTCTAAACCCCCACCGATCTCCACTTATGATTTTACGAACACGTATTTGTGATGTAAAAGACAAAAATTTGAAACCAAAGTGGTTTAATTTTTATAGCTAAACAGAGAATTATTAAACAAACTGCGTTTTATCTTTAAGCTAATAATAACAATATCTAATTCATAAACTTTTAGGAATCAAAAGAAAAGATGGTCAACAAAGACAAAAGCGCAGACCTGGACGCAATCCAAGAATACCGTTTACCACTCAACAAGTGTCAGTTTTGGAGCAAGAATTCCGACGAAGCGCATATTTAGGAGGAACCAACGATGTTCATGTACTGTCTGAAAGATTGCGATTATCAGAGAGTAGAGTGAGTATAATAGTCAATACATAATGTTTATATTATTTTAGTGTACAATATTATTGTACATTCTAAAGTTGGGTAAATTTAAGTATAATATTAATAATAACTACCAATAATGACGACATTAATGAAAAATCGTTCTATTTTCGTCTTAAAGTGCATAATAGGGTGCATACTGCATCCTAATTGTAGGACGATAAAATGAGCAATTTCGGTCCACAATTTAATTATTGCGTTATTTTCGAGACAAATTCAAAATACGTGCGTAAAAGTTTGAATAGCCAAACGGTTTTTATTACAATCGTTTTAATTCTAGCACAGTCGTTTAAACTAGTTATTTAAATTAAAGTAAAATATTATCACAGAATATTATGTAATATTATTTGTAATTATACGTAACCAGAATAAAATAATTTTTAACCTACCCTAAACACATCTGAAACACATTTTTTTAGGGAAATATCAAATAATATAAACCAGTTATAAGTTTATAACCCGTTTGGATTTTGTAGAAGAATTAACGTACAAAAACTAGCTAGTTTATTATTTTTAATATAACTTATTTTCTGTTTTAAATTTAAAATTGCTATTTTTATATATTATAAATATTAAGTTATTACACATTAACACATAATTATTTAAATATTTGTTAATAATGTTTTTGAAACAAATCATAGGTAATAAGATGTGCATTGTTATAATTTTGTGTGATTTTGATCAATAATACATTTTAAATAAATAAATGATAAAATAAAATCACCCACTCAACTTAACTGTGTGGCGAGAAGATCGCGTACGCAATTCAACCTGCAGAATTATGATTTTCACTCGCAATTGCGAAACACCAGAATAATACTTTATTTTATATGTACTTTTATAACCGTAATACTATGAACATATTTTGTGCGACTTTATCTTGTAGGTGTACGTTTATTATTTTTATATGAATAATATTGCATTAAAATAGCTACAGAGCTACAACTGAAAGAAAACAATTAGTTCATCTCACATGGCACGATTTGTTTTCATCACGTTTAATTACTACATATAACGTTGTTACATTTATTAATAATTCATAATTAATAATTCGATATGTTACGGATGTATTTTTCAATGTTCATTACTGTCGGTATTACATTTGAGCCTGTGTCGACATTTTCGACAATAACACAAGTTGAAGTTCAAATACATAATGTATAATCAATTTTCTCGACAGATAAAAATATGGTTCCAAAACCGTCGAGCCAGAGAACGCCGAGACCAGCTGAGTGGTTCTGTACCGGGGCCGTCCGCTATCAAGTCTTCTGCTCAGCAACATCGCCTTACTATGTCCACTGCATCAGCGTTCAAGCCTTGCTTACATCCATACGCAGAAGGAAAATAACTCTCAGCTATTAGTCCATAAATATAACCTGTAAATATTTTAGTCATTAAGTTATATTTCACTGTTTGTCGTTAGTTCGAAAAAATGTTCCATGCAAAGTCTACGCGAATTATATGGAATAAAAATTCGTACCACAGTTAAATATATATATATATATATATATATATATATATATATACATATATATATATTTATGTATATTATGTTGATAAATTATTATAATTAATACTAACATTCAGCAGTAATACTTGTATTTGTAAAAAAATTTGATTTTAATAGGCATTTTACTATTTGTTATTAAGGTAAAAAATGCTTCATGTAAATTCTACCTATATGTGAATTCTGTTAGGTTAAAATGTATACCATAATAAAAAAAAATATTTATAGTGATTGTTTTACGTGTATTACGGTTAGACCTTAGAAGTATAAATTTGCATTCAATATACGCTGAATATATTAGTGAAGAAAGTATAACTATATATTTCCACGTTATTTAAAGGTTTTTTGTATTAAAATGACCCATTGAGACTTCGAAGTTATAATATTTGATATATACATTTATAACACACTTAGAAAAGTAATTATAAAACTATCCAATAGTTCAGACTGTATTTAAAATGTGTTTCATCCTTATTCCAATGTTTTCCTAATATTTATCCTGATGAAAAACTCTCTAAAAGCTATTAATAATAATAATAAAATAAATTGCAATTAACAATACAATTAATATCAAGTTTTTATTCAATAGGTATAGGTAATTGTTTAAATGTAGGTAGATACAACTATTTCTTAAGAAACTGTACTTCTTAACATTGAAATGTAACTGATACTAAAAATATAAATTGTAATATTTTTTAAATAGTTCGATAAAAATATGAAAAAATGGAAATAAAAGTTTTCAAAGTTCAAATAAAAATAAAGGTACCTACCCTCAAAATGTTATTAATAGCAAATCTTTATTATTGAACCAAATTGTAATCAAATTGTGTACATTATATTACAGTGTTATCAATTAAACGCATGATATTTATTTGGAAGTTATCCATCGTTGTCAAATCAACTATTTATGTGAAGAATGTCGAGGCCAATTATTGTCATAATTCTTTACTTTAAATATAAATGAAATCATGCTTTTTTTGTTTATAAATTATCACTAGGTATCACTTTAGTACTTAACCTTAATTTTATTTACAATTAATACAAATTTAAATGTAAAATGGGGACTCAAATATTCATCATTAAAGAAAAAATACTTAGAGTACAACTGATACAAATTATTAGTATTAATTAATTATTCTAAAAATTAATGAATACAATTCATGCAAATTGAGTTTTGCAGTAGGTACTGATATAATTTAAATAAATTGCACTTAAAAGCCCATCATCAAGACTAATATAATTATTACTATGTTTTTGAAAATGAAGGTTATTTATTTTATAAATGTAGTTCCATCTTCTTGTAATCTAAAATATTTTCTTGGATTTTTACAGATTTCGATTTACAAAACAAATGGAGTAAACATTATTCCTCTACAATAATTATTATTTATAACCTAATAATAATTATAATTAATATGAATAACACAACATTATGACCAATTAATTATGTAGTATATTTTAGTTATTTTAATAGTATGATTAATATCAAAGTTACTAATTAGTCATAACTTATCCCAACAATAAATTATTAACGACGAGCCATTAAACTACTCTTATAGGAACTCAATAATATTTTTATCCTTAAGATTAAAAAAGGTATTTATTTCTCCGCCAGCGGACAAAATATACACGAATAAACAATGTGGTGGACTTAGCAATTTGACATTTCCGCAAAATTTTAAAACAAAGATAATTTCATTTATTAGATAGTCGACGATCGACTAAAAGCTTTTAAAAAAATGATGATTGAAAATGAATTGGAAAAATAGAAGAAAAAAGGGGGTTTTTTCCAGGAAGGTGTAAAAAAGTAGTAAAATGCCCAGAAATCAATGGTTCTGGAAAAAATAATTAGGTGATTAGATAGTACGATGCCAAAGAAAACTGAGGACCTGGAACCAAATTATATTTTTATTTAATTGATACAATTATTATTATTTTTAGAGTATAGTTATTAATATACAAGACAAAATACTGCAGCTTAAATTCATACAATAAATCAAGAGTTAATTAAAATTAAAATAAAGTGTGTCCATCGCCGATATTAAATCAAAGTGTTGGTACATTTTATCTAGTGGTTGAATTGAAGTGGGCGCAGTGGGACAGAGTTACTCTTCATTTTTCTTCTTATTATAGCACCTTCCGATTTTTTTTTCCTATTTAATCACTGATTTTATTTCATTACCAGGAAGATATAATTGATACGAAGTAACTATTTTTGTCGATGAATTTATTGTAGGTATGCACATGCAATCAGAAATAATGTTATTATCATGGTAGTCAACCATTGATGGTAGTAAAATTGTAATTCGTAGTCAATATTATATCTTGGTTTCCTGTAACTGATACTCCATGCAGAAAACTAGGTTCAGATAAATATCAATTACATAATATTTTTATGAAATAATTATTGTATTCAACATAAGTAAGTACGCTCAATATAAAATATACATGGACGTTGATTCGACAATCGCAGCAATATCGCATAATGGAATACAAGTACAATGATGCAACTATTAACACTATCAAAATTTTATTTATTATTATTTACTAACATCATAATAAAAATATATTCCATAAGTTGGCTTTTCATGAACATTAGTAAAATGTGACCGGTTTTAAAAGAGTAAATAGAATATCTATATAGGTGGTTAATTATTCTAAAACTCTACAACATTATACAATATATACGCGCAATAAAAGTGTTGTTGTCTACGATTGAACAAGAATTTATTGATAATTATTTTGAAATACCACTTGTAACGTCAAAGGAAATAGGTCCTTAAAAAAAAAAAAATAATTTAATTTCATATTATTTGGTGCACTTTTAATCGGTGTATAATCCCATACAAATTTTGACTTAATTATCTTAGAAATATAATTGAATGCATTTAATTTCATGATTTATACTTCTATTGTGAACACACAAATTTGTAGGAATAAAAACATAACAAAAAACCTTCCTACCATTTAAACGGTAAATTATAAATATTATAAAAATATTAAAAAACAAAAAATACGATTAAACAGTTCAAACCCTATACCTATATTTCTACATATTATTTGAATTGATATTTTATTGTTTTTCATTCAAATCTAGAAACTAAACGAAAATGAATTGTTTTTGCTTTTTATGATATTTTTATTACAAACTAAAATTATAAATGTCTGAATATAGCTTAATAAATATGACAAGAATAGCTTGAACATTGAACCGCTAGATAGCATTAGCTAACGCCACATTTAAAAACTAAAAATTAAACTCTTATTAATATTTTTGTGTATTAAATTATTTTCTTAAAAAAAAATATCTTAAAACCAGTATTGAAATGCATGAAAGTATATGATTTTTTTTGTAATCATATTTATTCACCCTAATTAATTAGAATAATTGTATATAAATCCAACACTTTAAATTCGAACGATAAAGTGAATTCACCAAAGTTCTTTTAAAAATACGTGTTTAGATTAGGTAACTAGGTAAGTATGTGAGAAATAAAAGACTCACTTCGGTACCGTTATATTATGTTAATTAAATTAGCAGATTTTATGATTGTTATTTTTTTATCGTAGAATTTTAAAAAATAAAATCAATATTTATAAATACGTTTTTCTTATTCACATTTTTGAAAATATATTCTTAAAATAATCGTCTACGTGTTTTATACCGCTGAAATGCGGTAAAAGAATATAAGTAAATACTTTAAAGCAAAAGTTTAATACATAAAATTTCTGTTTGAATTCATAAAATATGAAAAGTGTCATATTATAATTATCTCAGTTTAATTTTTATTGCATGAATTAATTTATTTTTGAAACCCAACATTTCGATATCACTTTAATCTAATGATTCTTTATAGATATTTCATAAACTCATATTGATTGAAAAAAAAGATAGTTTTTAACTAAACCGGTAAAAAAAAAAACGCATACTACTAATGAAATTGATTTAGGTTATTTTATTGTAACTCAAAAATTCATGAAAAATATTAGCGATTGAAAATGTGATATCCAAGATTTAAAAGCTCTCAGAGTCTTAAGTCCTAAATTATTGATTTGACAATCAATGAATATTACAATATAAAATCTGTGATACAAATCGAGTTTATATTTTTAATATATCCAAGGTTCTACATTTTTAGTTGGTAAACTATCTAAGAGAGGATATAATAATGCAATAATTTATTACTAATAAGAATAAATAATTATAATAATAATATTACTTATAAACTTCTGTAATGACGTGCATCATTCAATAATGTAACATTTCTTAAAGTAATATAAATAATATCTCTTTCATCACGCGCACAGAGAATACAATCCTAACAATAAAAACTCCGGGTAACGATGTACCGTTGCCCCTTTCAGTCGGTCAACCCTTGATGACCACCACCTCGGTCCAAGGCACGATACCGTTATATATTATATATAGGACACGCATGTAGATGACGACAGGACAGTCTCACAGAGTCCCTGAGAGGACCAACAAATCTGAGATCGACTGCATGCGCAGCGATTATCAAAATTCTTGGTAGTAAGTCGCCAGTGTAGACACACAGACTTAGCAGCCTATTAACATTTTATTACAATAAAAATAATTTTCTCACATATTATATATCAAGTATTTCTCTGTGCGAGTGTGGAAGTGTTATTATATTCGTACATCTAAATCAGTGTCTGTGTCAATTATTAATATACACCCCAACTCCAAGACTATTACAGTTGACTGTTGAGCGGCCAATCACTTGCGAATCAAGATCGACGCCGATCAAGGTAAGTGATTTTATATACGTAAACAACAACGCTACATAGTCACCCTGTTCGGCTCTCGAACTCACTTACCCCCAAAGTAATAACCTTAAATACAAGTATTAGTGAGTTGGCACTATACATGTAAAACCACCACTCCACCGCCTTATTTTTGAGTTATTACACTTCAAAAAAAAAAAAAATGTATAGAACGATAGGTAAAGCAAATATTTATTAAATATATTAATGCACTCCGATAACTCTAATACCTAGTATTTTTTATGTTACACTGTAATTTTCTTAATTTATTCTACTTCATCTACAGCCTATGTATAATACTATAAATAGTTAACATAGAAGATACAAGTTTGATTTTACGTTTTAAAATCGTACATTATATCGTTTAGTTATTTAGTTGGTATACATACACAAAATAAAATAAATAAAATAGTATTGAAAAGTTCTAACTATCGATATAATACCAACCATAATAATTACTTTTAGTTAAGTAGTAGATCCAATGAAAGCAGAAAATTTAACATTCTATTGAACTTCTCTTTCATCTAATTATAAAAATTCAGATTATTAACTTATTTTGGACGATACCTACCTAACTCTCAACTTTACATAATATTAATGCTATACGAATAAACTATTATATAATTATGATGATTCTACCCTTTTGCTTTGAATAAACAATCGACACATTAAACAAATGTACTTTACAAACATAATTTTATCATTGGAAATGATATTAATTTATTTTATGATTCGAACACAGGCTAAAAGAACGTGACTTTAAGTACTGCGTAGTAGGTATTGTAAAGACTATAATATAGCGTGCAGATGTACAATTTATATTTATGTACACAATGATTTTATTAAAACATTGATAACATGGAAATTGATAAAACCTTTTTATACCCACACATATGTTTATGCTGACACTTTTTCAGACTGATGGATAGTAATACACTTGTGAGTACTTACGATCTGTTGGTATTTTAACTATTGTATATTTCAATGTAGTGGGAGAAATAGCAATCAATTCAGGTTATTAAAAACGTTTTACTTCGGCGAGTTTACATTAAATGATGGGGGAAAAAATAGCAGTCTTTATAAAGTTATTACTGATGAAAATAATATGAATTTGAACCTTTTTACTGTAAACCAGCGAAATATAATAATATATATATATATATTTATAGTAAGAATTTTAAGAATAATTTAAAGGAAGAAAATTTTGGTTGTACAAAGATGGAAAATTGAACAGCTGCGGACAACCTGAATAATTATTGACATATTACATACAGTGGTGGTCAAACGAAGTGGTGAGGGCATAGTTCCTCAGGTCCTTTTTTCAACACTTAATATTACATAGTTTTGACAAATATTTGTCAAAAAATAAAAATAAAAATTGTATATTGAAAAATATACCACATCCTCCTCACCATGACAAAATAATCTGACCACTACTGACTACCTATAATATATAAATAACTCATCTAACATTTGCTTACGCATAATTAATATTGATAATTGAGATAAAATATTGCAGTAATCGTACATCGTTGTTATTCGCTCGATATGCTTTACCAATATGATGAACAGAAGTAAGTACACTTATTTCGAAGTTGTTAACAGCGCGTACCATAATATAATGTCTCGTCTAAAAAGGAGTTTGCGCTGAGGGAACTTACAGGGCGATTTTTCCTCCCTTCGCTCATTGGCAGTTGCTTATATAAGAGCCGAAACTGTCATAATATTGCTCAGAATCCATTCAGACGGGTTGAACTTACGTCCCACGATTTTCACAGTCTTTACATTTTACACGTAAGTTTTACATTCTATTTTACATGCTTAATGTACAGCTAAGAATTAATTTAGATATAAATCTTAGGAATTATAAATTTATTCTATTCTACGCGAATACTTATTTTATTTTAATTTTTTCATAAGTTATATATTATATTTTAATAACAAAACAAATGTATTTAATTAATTATTTTGATATTACGATAAATATTATCAAATGAAAAAAATATATAGTTATAAAATAATTATATGAATAATTTAAAAAATTTAAAATTAAAATTTGTATACAGAATATAATCTATAAAAAAAAATTAATGTTAAAAACAGTATACTCTTCGGAATTGATGACCATTAAAGTATCTGATATAGGATAAATGGTAGCAAGAAATTACTCTAGATTATAATTATGTACTAATATACCTAATCATTATAAATTAATATTTTGAATTATATAAACAGATAAATATTTAATGTGTTAAAGTAATCTGGATTTTTTTTATTAACTCAAATTCACCATGCATGATTTTCTTAAGCAGGTACTTTATGTTCAACTAGGTAAAAATAATAAGATATATTGTATGTATATATTTTATCCAAAATATAATATTGCTCCTCCACTACTTTATAATACATAAATATAAGTATATATATATATTTGTATCTTAATCTATAGCACAATTATACAAATCAAATAAATAATATATTTCTCAGGCATATAAGAATACCAATATAATTATCCATTATTATCAACGGTAATATAAAAATATACATTTTGTTATTCGGAACATGAAAAAATGAATAACTATAGGTACGCGATACTCTTTAAAAAGTACTTTAAATTATCTAGGTATAATATATGGTACAACTTAAGTCTATTCCAAATATCTATTTGTTCTGTTATTAACAGTATTCCTGCAGTGATATCAAACTATTCTATGTATGTGTTAAAAATTGTACTCAATTTTTTTACATTTAAATACATTTAATTACATATTATATTAAACACTTCAAAGTATTCAAAATTTTTTTTTAGTTTTCATTAGTATTATTCCAGAAATATATATTATTCTTATAATGGTTTTCAGTGACAAGTTGAAAAAATAATGATAACATTTAAATTCTATGTGTGCTAATTATTTGTACTTGTGTTTAGTAAATCGTGACATTATTTGATGAGTTTAAATTTATAATTTACCTCTGATTTTATTATATACTAAAAAAAACGAAAAGTTATTATCACGACAAAAATTCACAACACCTAAACTCTATTAATTTAATTAAGAACAGTTTTTTGTTGGTAATAAAAAATATTACATAAATACGTTGAGTGATGATATCCCATAAGGTACACTTTTTAACTTACTTATGCTTATTATATTGTTTCATATTTTTTAGTTAAAAATTGCCAACAATAAATAAAACAGATTTTTTTGTAAAACGCTAAAACAAATTTGATTAATAATAGGCGTTACAATTGCTCAAACAATATTATAAAATATAAGATTAAAAAAAATATATTTTTTCGGTGAAGTATTATATTTTAATATAACAAATTCTTCAAACCCAGATAGAATGTATATAAATATTGATGTTCTGTAAATAAATATATGATTCAAAATAATTTACGTTCAGTTTATTCTTTTTCACCAAGATAATTTAAATGCATTTGTAACTAATTTGCATTTTACAATAACTCGCCTCGAGCGTAAAAATAATATTGATTGAATACTTACATTCTTACTTAATTACTTGCTTTTTATAAGCTATTGATAAACATATCAAAATTGTACCTACTTATAATTTTTAAATGAATAAATACAATAATTTTTTTTAATACTCTTCATAAACAAAAAAAAAATGTTGCTTCGAGTTAAAATACTAAAAGATATAAAATGGATTAATTGCTCTCTATATTTGTAATATTCATTTTATATTTATAAAATAATAAATAACTTCATAGTTTTCGATTTAAATATATTAATTTACCAATAAGCAAAAATAAATGTGAACAATATTACAATATTACCGACACATATATTGTATTCTTCACGAATTGCCCTACTTACTTAATTAACTTACTTTATTTAAAAATGACACAACAAATTGAATAATGAAATTTCCAATTGAGTATTAAACATTCTTAGATTATCAAGGAATAATTTAGATTTACTTATGTACTGCTTACATTATCTTCTTGCGACAAGTATTCACCAGAAGAGTTTAATTATTTTAAAAATTGTATTCCAGTACAAGTGTTAAAAAGTTTATACACCTAACTAATTTATGTTGTTCGAATACTCTTTTCAGAAAACTCTCCCGGTGTAATAACTATTGAAAATTAAAAGTCAAACTTCTTTATGTATCCACACTCACACATCTGTTGTTATATTATTCTATGGACAAATATGAATAACTTTAAGGTTTGTTGAAAAATACTCAAGTTTAACGCTTCGCGACGTCTTTTAGAACGGAATGAAAATAATAATAAACTGCAGGCCATTAAGTAAACACGTAGTTATTATGTTAACGACAGCTATAGTTTCTTGAACATTCATGCAAAACGCAGGAATGTGTTGTGAGATGGATTCAGGAATAACATTGCTGGAACAAGTTACTCTTTCAACGCTATTAATTTTAATTTTAATAGTGCATATTAATATATAACATAAGCGATCGATAGTAAATCAAAAAATATTATCCACGTTTCAATAAAAAAAACCTATTTCATGGCATACCTATACACGTATATTAGTTTATACATATATAATATAATTCCACTTTACTTATTTCACTGATATTTGTCCCTTCTTGTTATTACTTTATCTTAGAAAAACATTTCAGGATATAAAATATAATCAATGCAGTACATATATTATACTGTATTTTATTTTATGGCGCTAAAATAATGTATAAAATAGTTTTTAATAACATATAGATATAAGCCGAGTAAAATCTTGGGTAAAATCCTTCAACACGAATAAAATCTTGGGTGAACTATATAAACTTTTGTGCCGGTATCGTTTTCATATACAAAATATTATCAAAGTATAAAGAGTTAAAAGTACTTATCGGTTTTTCTTGATTATATTATAATACTTAGTTAATAACTCTTAGTTATTTATTCAGCGTATAATATGTATATAACTTTATTACCATATGCATAGACAGATTAATTGAAATATAAGAAGTGGAGTAAAATATGAGAAACAATTATTTTCTAGTTTTTCTGATAATTTTACGTAATTGATACGTACGATTATTTATTATATGATTTGTAATATTTATCAAAATATGCAAGTTGTTTATAAAAACTATTATAAAAATTTTTAAAACTAAAGGGTTATCGTTGGTATATAATACATTATGAAAATATTTATGTTAATGTGTAAATAAATAAATAATTAAAATTTGATCACATTTTGTTATATTTTTATTTTATTTATTTTACACTCTCATAGTTGTACAAATGTATTATTTAGTTGTTATCATAATATATTTTGTTTGATCATAGAAAATAAAAATGAAGTACTTCATCACCATTTGTGTAGTTCTATGTACATCCATAATTTTGTTGGAAAATACATCTACAGCATCACATATAGATAATTATCCTGAAAGAGACACTTTTGGTAAGTATAGTTTCTCATTAATATTAATAATTATTGTAAATCATTGCACAGTTATAGGCATTTTTTTTTAAGTTGTAATGTAAAAACCAAACATTATTATTAACATTATTATTACGTGATTGACCATCAACTCTTCCTCAATTACATATACAGATTGAATTGTAATAACAAAATAATGTCAGCCAGTTATTATTTTGAACTAACACGAAAGTGAATATGATATATTTTTAACTATGTTACTACTACATTGGAAAATGTTGGTATTATGTTATTATTATTTCGTTCAATATTGTTATAATAATGTTTCCGCGAGCATGTGAAACTGTTAAAAATGTAAATAATATTCTTAAATAAAGAATGAATAATAAATGTTTAAAAATGTGAAGTCGGTACATACACGTTGTAAATATAGACGTGCAGAATAAATTGCGATAGGGAATAAAATATTTGAAAACCTACGTTCCGTAATATCCATATCAAAATAATTCTGGTAAAAGGATATATTGAAATTAAAAATTATAAAATATGAACGAAAAAATTATTATTTTCATGTTAATTTCTTGTACTAATTTGTCATAATATAAGTACCACCTACCAATCAACATGAAATGAAGAAAATATAAAGTAACATGGTGATATGGATTTTAATATTTTAAGATAGACCTATTTATGTAATTTTATGAACATGTCAGTACTATGATTAATAAACGTACAAGTTTTCAAGTTATATTAAATATTATACTTCAAAATATATATATATTGATCTAATTGATTTACAGAACAAAACGGATCACCATTCATATTATATTATATAAACAACACTTTACCTAAATCAAACACAGGAATATAAAATTTAAATCAAACTTTGTAATAAAAATGCTTAAAAAACAAATATAATGTAATACATTTGAATAAATCATTGTTAATATTATAAAAATTAAAATCAAATATTTATGATATTAAACATTTAATAAACTGGTTGGTAAAGAAATATAAATATAATTTATATTACCTACTACATTAATAATTTATACACAAAATAAAATATTTAAAATACTAAAAATATTCGGGGTTCTCCAGATACATCAAGATTTGATTTAAGTCTTAACAAGTTAGTTGTTTAATTTAAAAAATTTACATTTCTGTAAAAAGTGGGTACCTATAGGTATTTTTATTTCTAGGTTTAAATATTTTGAATAACATTTTAAATTTAATGAAATAAAATTGATTTGCCATTTTAAAATAGTATTTAAATTATGTTATGAATACGTCTGTTTTAACTGATTGAAAATTTATTGAGTTGTACATTACATACTCATCAAGTTTATCGATAAGGCTATTATGGTATTATGATAGATTAGACATACTTCATTAAATTTAATAATGAACAAGTATCTAAAATACATGATCCTGTATAATCCATTTACAGAATCCAATACGTTTGGAAACAACATTCAAATTTTGGTTTTGCTATAAACTTTTTTACTGGAAATAGTTAAATATGACTATTATAGTCTTAATAAGATGACAGATATTATGCTACAACAGAGGCCTATAATAATTATAGTAATTTTTTTTAAAAAAAAAGCAAATTCAACAGTCTGCAGTCGTTAGAAAATTATTATAAATATAAGCTTACGAGGTATTATATTAAAAACTTATAAAAATAATAATAGTGTAAATGAGTAGTATAATTAAAATTTAAACATTTTCTACAAAAACTGAGGAACACAATCACTGTATCCAAAAGTACTGGATCCTGACTTTATAATATAGACAGACATATATTTTAGGCATTTATTATAAGATTGATAGAAATATTAGTAATTTTAAAATATTATTTAGATTACAAAGATTTTTAAATATGGAGCGATTCCTAGACCCTGCAAAATTGTATTTGAATATTATTAAAATGGTAATGTTAATTCTCAAATAGATAGATAGCCTATTTAAATTGTAATTAGAATAAATTAATTTATTAAATTAAATATTTAGTGATTTTTCAAATTAAAATTAAAAAATGTATGAAAGGTTATTGATTTAAGTTATATTAAAAAAAAAAATTATTTACATTTATGATAAAATACATTTTGTCTTAGCCACTGTTAAACAAATAAAATAAAATGTATTGTTTTTAACAGGAAAATAAATGTCAAATGGGCCCTAGCTCTCAACGTAATTTACTTTGGAAAAAAATTAATTCAGTAACAAAAATAAAAATAAACTCAATCTAATGTTAAGATTATCATTTAATTATTTAAATAAAAATATATAAAAGTATGATTAAAAGATTTAGGTCTTAAATTATTTAAAAAAAATTAGTTATCATATTATTGCTAGTTTAAAATTATAGAAAATAAAAGTTAAAAAAATATAATACATACATTTGAAATTATTATACTAATGTTTGAAATTAAGAATTATATTTAAAATCAAAAATAAAATTGTTTTTTATTTTAAATAAATAGTAAATTGAATATTCAAAAAAAAAAAAAAATAAATGAAATATCTTATATCTTAATATAAATTGTATTTAGAATAAATTTATTTATAAAAATATTTAGGTTTTTTTTATTTTACTAAAAATTAAAAATTGTATGAAAGATTATTGCTTTAGATGATATCAAAAATATGTTTTTACATGTCAAAAGTTATTTTATTATTGCTCCATTTAATCAAGTAAAATTTAATACATTTAAAGAAATTAAAGATTAAGTCAAAGATTTATAAATAAAATATATATTCTCCTTCGATGAAGCCGTTGCACGACGTCAACAGTACATATAGCACATAAGCACCAATATTAAACCTAACAAATATGCTATTCTAATATTAAAATTTTGGCATCACCTACATGGATACAGCCACTAGACATCGCTGTAATTGTTTGTATTCAACTCGATAAATTCAACAGCAGAAAACTATCTTGTGTTCCTAACAATAATATAAGTTGTTTCTATTGTTGAAAACCTTTTTTTAAGTCAAATGGTTGAATGATATTTTTTATAACTTTACATTTCAATAACAGTAACATATGAAATTATTACATTAATAATTTATGATATTCATATTTAATATTGTAATGTATTCGAAAAAAATAAGCAGGAGTTTCTCGGACCCTACAAGATTTAATTTATATTTTAATTAATTTTAAACAAAAAGTTTTGTGAAACCAACCATTCAGTTTGTAATTTAAGTATAACATAATAATAATATGTATGATGTTATTAATATGTAATTTTTCTGTATTCCATATCATTAAAAAAAAATAGCTTCAAATAATTTATGTACCTAATAAGTTTTTTTTCGCAGTATAAGTTTTTTGAAGCTAATGATTTTTTTTTTTTTTTACAACGTTGAAATCCGATTTCATATTTTATTCTATTTTTGATATTTATAATATGTACATGCGTTATATTCATAGCATTGGTATACACGGTATTTCTTTACATACATGCGATTTGCATTTTTACTTTTAATCAATTTGAATGTTTATATTATTACCAAGTTCTTTTGATTCATATAATCGCATGCATACACAGTTCTAAAAAATCGGACGGGAACTCGCTGTCACTATGCTGTACAGTAGGGGGTGGAGTACACCTTGTTCATAGGATAGGTCATTATAATTGGATTTGTTAAATCTGAATACATACATTCGTATCATTGCATACGAAAAACGATTCTAAATGGAGGTGATTTGTTAATCTAGAATAGGTAAATATTGTATTATATTTAAATTTCTAATGTAATGCCAATATTTGCTTTTCAAACGCTTATGAAAAATAATTGTGCTTATGTATTTTAACAATTTTTAACAATTTTAACAAAGTGACTTATATTTTTTGAATAATAACAAATAACTAAAATTGTTATTTCATGCAATTTCGTAAAGATTTAAATTTCAAACGGTCATAAAATTTTTTCCTGAAAGTCTGGTAGACATTTTTTTATAGTTATTTGAAGAGTACATAACTCATGGATAACGTTTTGTTAAAATGTTGAACCTTAATTATAAATAATTTTTTTTTATGAATTTTCAACTAAAAATAACTTGCAAATTATCGCAATTTGGACATATTTCATACACATTTTGACTTTATGGGCTTTTAAAAAAAATTTGCGTGGAACGGTTTTCAATTTTTTTTTTTGAATTACAATAAATTTAACTTATAGTAAACCTTGTATTAGGTTTTCAAGATTTTTCCAACAATCCAATTTTCATATCAATATTTCAAAAAGAAATACTTAGAATATCAAAAATTTCAATTATCTATAGGTAGGTCGAAAAAGTCAAAATTCTTTGAAAACTTAACCACGTATAGAAAACGCTTATATAAACAATTGGTGAAATGTTCAAGTATTTGCTGTTTTTTGTTTTTGAATAAGAGCATTTCAAAAAAATGTTTGTAAAATATTTTTACTGCCCCAAAATGGCAACATGTGATGACAGACAAAAAAAACACATCATTGTAAAATCAATACATTCTTCACTCTGTTCAGAATCTAAAAATTAAGATTCGATGTAAATTATTTTTAAGAGCTACCGACTGATGAAAAATTTATTTTAATTTAGATGAAGATGATGGGACTGCTATGTTGAACGACCTAGAAGAATACATGGATAAGGATAATATAGAAGACGAAGATTTGATATTCGGACTTCCCGGCATACAAAAAAGGTAAGAAATGAACACGTTACAATGTAAACTAAAATTTCAGTGGACATTTTGCACACGTTATGTGTTAAAAAAAAAACCCCCGTTATTTTGGTTCGTTGCATTTTAACGAGTCGAGTTCTTCAATAATGATTAACTGAGATTAATAATAGTTAGATAGTTATGTGACATGTTATATTTTGTTGTTGAATAAGGAAATCATTGATCAATAAATTTCGCATATCATGTGTGCCACGAGGAGGAAACTGCGACCACAGACCAAAATATTGCTGTCACGGCGGTTCCTGTCGTTGCAATTTGTGGGGCGTAAACTGCAAATGCCAAAGAATGGGATTCTTTCAAAAATGGGGAAAATAATAAATCAACTTCGTAATACACGTTATTAGGGAATCAATTGTTTCTAAGTATCATATTGGTGATACATTCAGTATGCAAATGTATTTTATTCCGCTTTAATTTCAACAATATAATAATGAAAAACATTTAATTGTTTGTCAATCATCGTGTTTTCTTAACAATAAATTCAATAATAGTCCACGAATGAACGTTTTGTTTTTTTCTTTCCTCGTTGAGTCTACTCCTGTGGTTTTATAAATTATAACTAATGTGTATTGTGTTTTCTTTATATGCGAGTAATAGGTTTTTTTTAAAATTGTAATGTTATTTTTACCGCCTTAGGTACGACATGAAAACAAAATAAAAGAAAATAATACAATTTTATTATTTTAAGAACATCAAATGATTATCAAATCCTTATTAAATACAATAATAACGTGTGATCCTAATATCAAAATAAACATTTATAGAATTATAAATTATTTTTAATTGTAATGTTTTATAATCGACTGTAGGTATAACACAATTTAATTAGTCGATGGTGGTTAGGATAAACCACTTTAACCGTTTATAAACCGTTTCAAATCAGTAAAAGACGAAAGTTATAGTCAATATTTTTCTACTTAAGGTAAGTATATAAAAAATGTATACGATCACGGGATTTACTGTTGTACACTTTTGTGTCCAATCT
Source organism: Chaitophorus viminalis (assembly GCA_025469195.1). Taxonomy (NCBI): domain Eukaryota; kingdom Metazoa; phylum Arthropoda; class Insecta; order Hemiptera; family Aphididae; genus Chaitophorus; species Chaitophorus viminalis. The sequence goes on along the minus strand of JAIPRK010000360.1, from coordinate 82,325 downwards.
TATTTTATAGATTTCAAATCCAAAAACGATATTAATAAATAGGTATTATACCACATTTTTTTAACAAAAGGTTTTTTTTTATTATAAGTTTACTAGACAAAAGTAGTATAATCATTTTGAATAAACGCTATGATATTTATGACTTGGAATTTCAATACAAAGTGACTCGTATTATACATTTAAATTAGTAAATTAGTAAAATATTTTAAAAAAGTTCTGAAAATTATTAGATATCTATATTTTATTATTTCAATAAAAATTTCGAAACGTGATATAAATAATATAGCTATAGAATAAACTTGCAGCTCTACTCAGAATTTATAAATAAAATACGGAAAAAATAAATTTAGAATTTAAGTTTTCAGATGAAATATGAAAATGATTGAACATAATAATTATTATAATTTGCATGCAAATAATTTATAAGTTAGTTACAAATGCGAATGTAATTGATAAGAATATCACTCAAATAGAAACACACAAATAAATATTTTTTAATTAATGACTTATAAAAGTTATTTTTTTAATTATTTCAAATTGTGTTTGAATGATATTATATATACAACTAGAAATGAAAGCTCCTTTTTCAAATGTAAATAATAATTATGTGTAAATGATTTTAAGTTTATAAAAACGTATTGGATAAACATTGCATTCTTTGCAATATGATGTTGGTGCACTATTTTGATCATTTATATTTTAGATGAACGTAAAAAAAGAACCGAATGGGCCTCACTCAGCTGTACAGTTGGGGGTGGAGTGTTCCTCGTTTATATGACAGGTCATTATTACAATGGATTTATTAAATTTGAATGCAATGATAGGTATCATTGTATACGAATAATGATTCTGAACAGAGTTATTATGTTGGGCTAAAATGGGTATATAATATAGTATTTTATATTTAAAATGAAATATAATGCAATAGTATGCAATTTCGTAAAAATTTAAATTTCGAACAGTCATAAAATTTTTTCCTTTGAGTCCGGTAGAAATTGAATATTTTTGAAGAGTAGCTTATGGATAATCTAATGTTAAAATTCTGAAATGAAATATGAACAGAATAAATTTTATGAATTTTTATCTAAAAATAACTTGCAAATTATCGTGATTTTGTCACATTTTATACAAATTTGAGCTTTATGGGCTTATAAAAAAAAATTGAGGACAACAATCTCCAATATTTTCTAGTTACGATAAGTATAGCTTATAATAAACATTGTATAAAATTTTGAAGAGTTTTTGGACAGCCAAATAAATATTATAGGAACTATAAAATTTAAAAAACTAAAAAAAAAAACTTACAAAAATCGAAAATTCAAATTGTCTATAAATAAGTCAAAATATGTCAAAATACTTTGAAAACCTTACCATGTATAGAAAAGGCCAATATAAATATTTGGTGAAAATTTCAAGTTGTTGCGGTTTTTCGTTTTTGAGTTAGCGCATTTTAAAAAAACGTATTTTGTAAAAATGTGATTTTGCATAAAATTTCCCGTATTTTTGTAATTTTTTTATCGTTTTTTTCAATTTTTCTAAAACATGTTAAATAATTTGGACTTTTGACAAGCCAAAGTACCATCTACATTCACCTTACTTTCAGAAAAGTTGCTGTTTAAGGAAATCGAATCATTTTTACTACCAAAAAAAGGTGTTCTCAGACCACAAAAAAAAAAATAAATAAATAAATAAAAAAAAAAACACATCATTGTAAAACCAATAGATTCTTTTACTCCATTCAGAATCTAAAAATTATTTAAGTAGTAAAAATAAAACGACAAAATTAAAAATTAATTTTGGAAATATTATTCCATATAGCAGTAACTTGAAACTATACAAAATAAGAAAAACTAAAACTTTCAAAAACTTTTAATTTTGGAAATAAATATTTCAAGTTAAAAATTTATACATGGGTATTATGAATAATATTTTGTTTAGGTATTAAAATTATATATGTCAGTTAAATGAAAAATATTAGACTCCAAAAAATTGAATAATTATAAACACTTAAACATCCAAACAATGATAATGTATTTCTTATAATTTACGCATTTTAAATTAGAGATTACTTATTCTAGACACATATCATAACATAAATAACTCTTGTCAGTACATACGAAAAATATAAATGGATTTATATCATATTTTTCTCATAAGACTATTGTTGCTATAATTAAATTAAACACAAAAAAAATGTAATGATAAATTGATCATTAAATATCATATTTTAAATAGTAAAATTAAAAAAGAACTGGTGGGTCTCGCTTTTCTGTACAGTTGGGGATGGAGTGTTCCTCGTTTATAGGATAGGTCATTATTACAATGGATTTGTTACATTTGAATGCAATGATAGATATCATTGTATACGAATAACGATCCTGAACAGAGTTAATATGTTTGTCTAAAATGTGTATATAATAGTATAGTATTTTATATTTAAATTGAATTATAATGCAATTTCGTAAAAATTTAAATTTAAAACGGTCATAAAATGTTTCCTCTTAAGTCTGGTAGAATTTTTTTTATATATTTTTGAAGGTAAGCTTATGAACAACCTAGTGTTAAAATTTTGAACCTTAAGTATAAACAGAAAAAATTTTATGAATATTTATCTACAAAATAACTTGCAAATTATTGCGATTTTAACATATTTTATACAAATTTGAGCTTTATGAGCTTGTAAAAAAAATTTGAGTAAAACGATCTCCGACATTTTTTAGTGACGATAAGTTAAGCTTATTATAAACCTTGTATTAAATTTTGAAGAGTTTTTGGACAGCCAAATAAATATTATAGGAACTATAAAATTTAAAAAACTAAAAAAAAAACTTACAAAAATCGAAAATTCAAATTGTCTATAAATAAGTCAAAATATGTCAAAATACTTTGAAAACCTTACCATGTATAGAAAAAGCCAATATAAATATTTGATGAAAATTTCAAGTTGTTACTGTTTTTCGTTTTTGAGTTAGAGCATTTTAAAAAAATGTAGTTTGTAAAAACGTAATTTTGCGTAAAATTTTCCGTTTTTTCGTAATTTTTTTATCGTTTTTTTTAATTTTTCTAAAACGTGTTAAATAAGTTGGACTTCTGACATGCCAAAGTACCATCTGCATTCACCCTACTTTCAGAAAAGTTGCTGTTTAAGGTAATCGAGTAATTTTTACTACCAAAAAAAGTTATCGTCAGTCACAAAAAAAAAAAAAGCCCCACATTGTAAAATCAATAGATTCCATCACTCCGTTCAGAACCTAAAAAATCCAAAACCATGGATAATAATATTATATTATATTATTATACATAAATTTAAATGAAATTTATTTATATTTTATAGTTTTACTTTTATGATTTTCCATTATCCTAATACGTGTGTGTACCTACTGTTAACTGTTAAATATACATTAAATATAATCAGTTTTTGACTTTCGTGTCTAGTAATAATAATAATTGTGTACCTATACGACTGTACAATTAAGTATGTATAACGGTGATTAATTTTTGTTTTTTTAATGGTTTCTGACTGTTGAAAAGTTATATTAGTAGTTTATTACTCAATGAAAAACAATGAAAACACTTCAAACGGCTTTTATAGATTATTTTTCCAAAATTTCACATACAGTAGGTAGGTATAACATAGTTATTAAAATCATAATGTAATAAAAGTTGAGGCTCGTTTTCGCACAATTTTTAGGTTATCTAGTAAGAAAGAAACTAATTGAGTATTTTTTTTACATCAAGACATATTATGTAGAACACATTGCTTTTGAAATGCTTTAAAACAAAACACTGACAATTTAAAATTAAGCGTATAAAGTGACTTTTGTTCACAATGAAAACAGTTCAAATTATTTTACTATAAAAAATAAAGAACAGCCTAAGTTACGCAAAAAAAAAAAAAAAAATTAGAACTATTTCCCGAAATATATTCGACTTCACTTCAAAAAATAAAAATAATCTCCTTCTGTATATTTATATACATAATAGCACTCTGTATTAAATAAATACATATTGGACATATTCCAATATTGTCAAGCTTCATAAATATTAGTATAGAGAATTATGTAATTAATCATGGCTTGTTGGAAAAAAATTAATAAAAATATATTTTTTAGAACAAATTGTTTCACCAATAGAAGCCTTTATTTGAAATTAGCAACTATATTTAAATATTTTGCAAGAGTCAGCAGTTCCAGGGTTAATGAACTCGCTAAAATCGGACGACGAGCTATTAAAAATGAAGAGCTTACAAACAAACCCGAAATACGTACTACCATCATAAGTAATCCCAGTCAGTGATTTTATATTGCACTGCAATTAGTACTTGGACGTTTGATGTTACCTACGCTAGTTATTATATTTGAAAATATCTTTTGGTTGCGACAAGGTGGTTAAACTTTTTTTCGTGATGCATAACAAGGCAGCAGGGACAGTGAACAATTTTTTTATATATAAATACATAAAGATGACCTCGAAGTCTATTATAACTCATGTCGTATATAATTGAAGTGTCTACAGTAACAAATATTTTTAAATACCTACTTAGGAAATATTATAAAGAAATGAATAAAAGTCTTACTCGCAGACTGCGTGACGCAGTATCACCAATAAGTAGATTGATGTTTTTAACTATAAATGTTATAAGTACTATTGTTAAAAATTGTCACATTCAACAAAACGAAATTTTCTAAATACAAAAGTCGATAGACCCTTAAAAACGTATTAATTATTCTATAAATAAGTTACGATTCAATTTATCGGAAAAGCATTGTTCGCGAGCTGATCACGTATTGTCGAAAATATAATGATATAATGATACACATTTTATTATAATATGTCTTCTTACTTAGAATTCCATGCGGTGCATATATTTTTAATGGCTACGCATACGTATATAGTACATTTATAAATGTATAATATACACATATACACACGTCATATTTGTTATTTTATTATATGCTTTTTTTCTTCGCTTAAACCGATGTACATATCATTACAACACTTATACGCCGAGTCACGGAGTGATCGTTAAATATAAACGCGGCCAAAAATGCGTATACTTACATAAGCCTTAAGTTGCCCATAGTACCATGTGACTGTCGTATGTCACCCGTTCATCCCTATACACGTATAAGCCGCGGTACTTATACACCAGTTTTTCGACAGTACAAACAAACCACGGTAGCCCGACATCACCGTCGCCACCGTCACGTCCCAAGATAATAATAGTACATTCATGGCCAAAAACCCAAAGTGAAAAATGTACTATAAAGGCGCGGTGTTTGAATGCTAGATATTAATTTCGTTTTAGATTATTGAACAATGTACAGTGTATCCAATACTTTCGTGTGGAAATGATGATAATGAGCACTTTATATCCTCATTACAGACTTGGGTTTTATTTAATTGTTTTCACTAATTGATACCAATTTGATCCGTATATGTAATATATACATGTATATTATTTTTAATCTATAGAGTCACTTGCAATAATATAACATTGTTATAAAAATCTTAACGATTACCGAGATTTAAATAAATAGACTACGAATAAAATTTAAATGTTTTAAGTACAAGATAAAAACAATAAGGTACATAGTATTATAAACTAAAATTACTAAGATTTATTATGGATAAAATTTAATTTATAAATGTCTAGGTACTTACCCATAACAAAATGTTCAAATCACATGAGGTGTACATAGTTTGAAGGCGAGCATAACGATAGTATATTTATTACTTATAATTTATAATAAAACTTATATTTTATTATTTTATTTTATAATTAATAATTATTTAATAAAATTTCATATTCGATTTCTCCATACTATAAAACGTATTTGTTTATCACTCTGCTATGTTTTACATCACCTATGATGGATATGCAAATTCTATAAGTTCCGAACCCGGCTTATAAATTTATAATTTTATACGTTAAATATCATAAAATGCGTTTTTAAATATATCTCAGAATTTTAAAGAAAACTATCGTTCAGGGCCAATTTATTTAAGCATGTGTACAGATATTAATCAAATCAAGCTCTATGAAACGATTTTTTTTAAGAATAAATTGCATGTAAGTACCAAATGATTTTATAATTTATTTTAAAGAATAAGAAAATAAAACACGTTGAATATTATAATATAAAAGAACTGGAGTACAAACAAAACTTTGATAAAAGTTAATATTTTAAAATGAATACCTACAGGGTATCTTTAATAATTATTTTTTTAAAAGACTTGATGGTACTATATATTTATTTGGTCAATTTTATCAATGTTATTAAAATTAAATTATTCTAAAAGGAAATAAGTGAACAACTACATCAGAAATGTATACACTGTAACTGTTGAGGATTCTTTTTTTTATAATTATCGTAAATCTGGTATTTTATTACCAGACATGTTAGTTCCTTCGATATTATATTATTCTTTTACCGATTTAATGTGAAAAGGAAGAAGCTCACAAGATAAATAACAGAAAATAATTAGACCGTGGTGACGTAAGCTAGCTATAATCGTGGGCTTAAGTACGTTGCGTGAAACATCGTTCCAGATCTATTATATACTTTTTAAGAATTATTTTTTATATTATTTTACGAACGTGTATCGAATTCCGAAAAGGGGATGAGGTTTCATGTACGTCCGGTACAATATTTTTTTATATTATTTCTTTATTAGTCAGCCTTCATACCAGTTTTTATGTACAATACAGTATCCACACATTTTGATATGAAATTAGTTTTGACTAGTTTTAAACTTTCAAAATGGTAAAATACCACGATAAATAATTATTAGCTTACATCACTTAAAAAACTCTATAACACCGCCCAATGTGTTCGACACGTGATACAAATAAAACGGTAACTATTGCATGGTATTTATGTGACATATATTAATTATTATATTATAGAATAAACATTATAAAATATATCAATACGTAATGACGTAGTCGAATCGTCGTCCATAGAATCGGAGGGTATCAGAAATATAATTCATTATCTCTTTGAGCGTGGACGAAAAATACGTATGAAATATTCTTTTACAATAACTCAACAATATTACATGTCAAGGTAATGAAAGTTCTGAAAGACGGACGTATAAGGTATAAGGTATTCCACGTATGAGAACGTTATAGCAACCGAACGCAATAATTTATGGGTTACAAAGTGTTTTTTTTTTTTTTTAAATAGATGGTGCAACGCGTGGATTGCCAAAAAGTTAGTTTGATTGACATACGACCGTTTATTATTATTATAATAATATTATGTTTAGTATAATTTTTATTATTTTAGATTTGATAATATTATTGTGTAACGTTTATTATTATACTCATACACATTAAAGTTTACTCGTATTATTATTTCTGGACGTAAATGTAAATGTCTAATGTAATATATATCCCTATGTAGTATACATCTATACATACATATGCTGTGTACGTATATACATACTAGTATGTATACATTTATTTCCTCGTCCACTTAAAATAAGTGATTTGTTTTGAAAATCGTTTTATTTACACAGAGTAGTATAGTTACTCGACTTGATACATACAGATTAGTAGTTGTATAATTTGAAATATTTTAAAATCCAAGACGAACGATAATAAATATTTCTTATTTGTAATAATATCAATAAGCTTGGACACATTTTTATAATAAACAATGCACACTCGAGTATTACAACCACAAAGAATACACAATACTACCCAGCTTAGCTTAGAATCAACAACAGTATAAACAGTATAAAAATATATACAACCATAGTTATCGATATCTGTAACTACTTACAACTATCAATAAATGCGTGGAGGATTGTCAAAACCAGTTTTTTATTATAATACATGCTCGATATTATATTTTCGTGGTCGATCCGATTTATAATAAACCCAATTGTAGTCATAATAAGTATTTATTTTATTTTTACAACTCTCCGTAGTTTATGATGAATTTCGTGCCAAACGAAATTTACTTTATACACCACTGGCGAAATGAGAGCGTTTAATATAGGCCGATATTAAAGTTTTTCGTACAAGTTAAAGATGATTACGATTACTGAGCTAATACATTTTAGGAACGAAAATATTAATTGTCGAGATCAACTCAAACCTTCTTTTTTCATACAATTAATTTACTATGCTAATTTAAATTTGTTCAGCCAGTTCATTAAGTAAGTCTATCTTATATATCAGACCTGTAATTTTTAAATTTAATTTATTTTAATTTTAAATGCAATCAAAAGTGATAATTCACAAACATTTTAGCTGTTTCAATCATATTAACATTGCTACCTATATTATTTCAATTATCTACTTGTTCTATCAATATCTTAGCAATATTTTGGTAGTTTAACAGTTTAAGGTTAAGTTTATATTTTTAATTTTTTTTACTCTTACATTTCAGAAAAACATATTGAAAAATAAAATATGAGTTGATTTTATAGCTAACTGTTTAATTTTTTAAATTAACAATTGTAGATGAAAATATTTTCAAGTTGTTAAGTTTTCGGTGCAATATCACTAACATTTTTTAATTTATATTTTGATTAATAAGAAAATATTCACTCTTTAAGGCTATTAATCTTTTTAAAATCCATGGTCTACTAATGACTTTATGCATTCGCATAAAATTCAGAAAGTGAATTAGTGATCACTACTCTTGTCTCTGGTTAGACAGTTGGGTTAGTAAGTGGATAATATACTTTTGGTTTAACTTTGATATGGTTAAAATATAAAATTTAGATAAACTAAATATATGAATATTTTTAATATTTATAAAAGTAAACCGTTTAACCATACGTTTTAAAACATGATACGTACTATATTGATAGTGAGGTTTTTATTATTTTTTTTTTTTTTTTAGTAACTCATAACAAAATTTAAAATAAATATTTGAACTAATTAAATTACATAACATTGTAACAATAATTAAAACATAAAATGTACAACATTATATCTAACGACAAAAAGTTTTTTTATGAAATAAAATTGTTAGTAAATAGATATATATATATATAGTAGTTATATATAGTATATTAGATTTTTCATTATCTTGTATATTACTATATTAGGTATATATAAATGTAATGTAATTTTAATTTACATGACATTTTTTATTCAAAATGGAACCCTATGGCTAATTACAATTAAATTCAATTCAATATATTAAAAACTATATTATACAATAAACGAATCATAATGACCATTATTTATTAGTTGAGGTACTTTAATATTTATTTTAATTATAATTAGTCCTGTTTGTCAAATAATTCTTAATAAATCGTATTTTAATTTAATAACAATAAGATTTTTATTTAACAGTAATAGAAAAAAATAACGCATACTAATTAGTATTTACAATAACACTGCTTCGTCTATCACTAAAAACAACCAAAAATGGCTCTAATCTTAATGATTATAATATTAAGTATTAAATTATATGTATTAATATATTGAGCAAATTATATTATTAATGAATGTATAATCAATTACAACATGTATCATTTTTTGATTAGAACTTCATTAAAGCACAGTTTATTGATTTTGATCCAAAATCTCTTTACTAGCATGAAAGATCTCAATAATTTCCATACATGTATATTTCAGAAGAGTGGCTTTCATGATAAATATGCTTATACGTTTATAATCTCTAGAGTCTAGAGAATCATATAATATTGTTCAGAATTCGATATGAATTGATTCTCTTACGATCTTAGACGGAAATGAGCTGTTGTTATGTATGTTTTTAATCTGTTTGTAGTGTTGTTATTTTTCCAGATTTACTAGATAGCTCAAATTACCTTCTCTCATTCCTTCTTATTTTTCTAGAGTTAAGAACTATTCATAATCCCTCATATTAAAAACAAATATGAAACGGACTTTAAAAGTATTTTACGTTTTTATGTTTAACGTAAACCAATAAGATCTTTCAATACGTTCGCTACCACACGATTATTTTAGAGTTATTTTAGTATTTTTTTTAAACAATATTTCATTTTGTCAATTCAAGCTATATATACTTTCATTTTAAATTAACTTATTTTTACATTATTTTAATTTTTACTAGATATTTACAAGTAAAATTTATACTTTTATTATAAAAAGCTTTTGCCGTTGAATGATAAATATAAAAATAATAATATTTATCTAAAAATAGGTATAGCTTTTCCCGTTGAATTATATATATAAAAATTATAATATTTATCTAAAAATAGGTATAGCGTTTTAATGTATTCGACTTAATATGAAATTCAATACAGTTTTTGACTTGTTTTATTAATTATATTATAATATAGCATAACATCTCACAACAAAACCGTTTCCCCACCTCCACTAACACCTATGCTAATACACTACCAACTATTACGAATCTATTATAAAAATAAAATAGACACCTGCTTCATGAAAGTATATTGTGTACAATTTTTTTAATGTCTACAAAGAGTTATAAGCTGAGAACCACATTTAAATAAAAGTTTTACAATAATGCGAAAAATGGTAATTTATAAGTACATAATATTACTTAAGCGTTACCTGTTAAGAATAAGAACAAAGAACATTTGAAGTTGTAATTTTGAAGTTAATTAATTCTTATTAGAGCAATATATTGTAATATGTGAGAGTTTATTTATTGTTTTTAGATAACTGTTAAGTAGAGTATATAGGGTAATTATTTGTTATAACTATCTACATTGTTAGTGAAAAATAGTAATGTATATTCGTAAAAAAAACTTTTTTTACTAAGCCCAGATGTTTATATGTAACAATTTTATATACTTAAAAAATTCCAAATTATAATAAGTATCTAAAGTATCTGATTAATATCTATTTCAATAATATAATATAACAATAAAATACATGTGTCATAGTTTAAACTATTTTATTGAAGTCAAGATCAGATTTTCTTATCTGCGGTCAGATAAAATGATTTCATTTGTTGGCTTAGAGAGACGTATAGCTAAATGTCGAATAGTTAATAATATTACAACTTTTCGTTCAACAGTACATTCAAAATCAAAATATTACTGAAAAAAAAAAAAACATGTTATTATATTGATAATCGATAAAATTTTTATTTTGTTTATTCAGTGTTTGTGTATTTACTAAGCTATAACAATCACTCGGCTTTGTGATCTCAATATCATTGTAATAACAATAATAAAATATTATACCGGGATACATCAGGGACTGTGACACTGTGTCTGTACTAAACCACGACCATTTGATGTTTTGAATACGAGTACTTTAGCAGCACGACGAACTGAATAAAGCCCTATGGCTATTATGTATTGACAACACAATATAGTTACATCCTTGGCTTAATATAATCATTCTAACATAATATTGTAGTTAATTGTATATGATATACATTTTTAGGTATAATTTATTCGCTAAATGAAATTTAAAATTTTTGAATGGTTATATTTTTCAGGTATTTGAATAAATAATTCTATTATTATTAGTAGTATTTTTATGTATTATTCATTATACAATAAATAAATAAGACAATTTAAGCATGTTATAAGAGTGTTGCAGTTAAAAAGTTATAGCATATAATATACGCTGAACTCTCATCGAACAAATCGCAAAATCATTAATATATATATATACGTAAATTACTTCTAAAACAATATGCTTAATCATGGACATGTATGCAAGTAATTATTTGTGAACTGACATATTAATATCGGTACGACTTATGTAAGTGTTGTAATGACGGATTAGTACCTACGCCGAACAACGTGGAGACGCATAAATTGTATACTAAAATGACCATATAAGCCGTTGTTACGTTCTGTCATAGCGTATGGGAACCTGCGGTTTTCCTGTGGTTACCTACTAAAATATCAAAACTTAATATTTGTGATTATGTTGCCTATAAACAAACAATAATTTATTCTAATTTGTGTGTATTTACATTTCGACTTTTATATACACAACGATAATATAATCAATAATCATACATAATATTATATTAATTAATATATTATTTATAATATAATAATCTTACGACATATATTACATTATTTTGTATATTGACGCTTAGTTATTAACACCAAGTTGAATACCTAGGTACTGCATAGTGCATTGTGCGTGGCATGATATTGACCGATTGATAAGTCATCTGGATAATTACCGGATAGAAAATATCCTCGTGAAGTACCGACAGTATTTGTTATTATAACTTGTATAATGTACCGTACTATTATAATGTACCATATCTTGTATAATGTACCGTACTACTATAGGCATATTAATAGACAGATATAAAAGTGTTTACACACATTATGTAAATGTTATAGCCACCGTCCAACAATATGAAATATGATATAGGTTAGGTTAACAATTATTAACGATTTATTGTGCGACTAATATAATGTTTATACACGCTATGACACATATTATATTTTAGTTGTTTTAACAATTGGTCGAGTGTTTACCAGATAGGTATATGAATAGGCATTAATAGGTACATATTGCCTACAGGAATAATAATTACATCTAGGAAGAAATATAGAACCTAATGATTTCGCATTTCCCAATGTCTCCTATACTCATCCGTTGTTATTTTTTATTCTACACATTTGTGTAACATGTAAACGCCCATATACGAACGGGAGAGCGCTGTATTTTTTTATGTTCACAGATCTGAGGCTAAGCGAATGTGCACACCTGCAGTTGCATCTCCGGCAGTTAAATAGTATAATTTCTATGCGCATACCGCTACAGTGCTGTACAAACGGCACGTGGGCCTAGGACGGGATTCTGATGACAACTAGAAGATGAAGAAAGAAAAAAAAACTGGTTTTTAAGTTTTCGACGAGTTCATCGACGATATTGTAATTTTATTTCGTATTGGTACGGAAATATGTCGGGGGGCCTAATGGTGGTCGGTCGACATTGCCGAAGCCGGTCGTAGTCCACGATGAACTCTTGTCGAGAGTTCGAAAAAAAATTAATTCCAACCAACAGACAGAAACGAACCAGTTAACTGTGGAAACATGCGAGAACATCAAAAACAGATATCAAGCTCATTGGTTCTCAAATTGTCACGAGCTCTCATGTGGAAACCCAACACAGGCTTATTATTATAAATGATAGGCCAGTGGTCGGCAATTAGGCTATGTTCTGTTGGAGTCCGGAGGATTGGAAAAATTAATAAACCACGTCCGGGGAAAATAAAATGTTTTTGTATCGTATATACAATAGGTACTATATTGTAGGTATAAGTTATTACAAAATGTTTTAAAACGATTACAATATTAATTACAGAATTTATCGAGCAGCGATTGAACACGATGAATCAAGTAAAATGTAAACTTTGTTTTGTATAGTGGAAATTATTTGACAAATCAAATGTACGTATAAAAGTCACGATTCGGTGCTGAACGGCCAAGTTATAGTTGTCTGTCGTCTGCTATGGCCGTTAAGTAGTTCTTTAGGTTATAAAATAATATTATTATTATTATTATTATTATTGTACGATTCGAACACGCCTTATGGAAAACGTTTATTTGGCCCGCGGAGACGATATCGTCTGCGTCCATTATAATAGACGTGTAACGTAAATGCTATTATATAATATATTTTCCGTCATCCGTTTTCGCGTGTATTCGCAGCAGTAGTTGTCTGTCGTGGGCGTATGCACTTTTTGCACCATTTGCGGACTTCACCGCGTGTTTGTGTGTAAACGTCGCAATACGTGGTAATGGTTATTATTACATCGGATGGGTTGCGAGCAATATTATTATTACTATTATTATTATTATTATTATTATTATTATTATTATTATTCATCGGCGTCGTATGTACCAATATTCGGATCGTGGGCGGCGGTGATCCAATACACCACCGCCGTCACGTTCGGTCGGCCATGCGACCGCTGCAGCAGCCGTTCCCGAAAAGCGGTGTATCGAAACTCGCAGGCGCGACTGCACTTGCGCTCGTACGTTGTACGTACATTATCATCCACGGTTAGTTAGTGGGCCGCAGAAGGGGCACAGAGGTTTCTGCTTGGGGCCTTGTTACATAGCTTTCGGGACCCCATTTCATTACTGACTGCAGCTTAATAATACGAGTACATATTATTATGTAATGTGCTGCAATCACAGTTCGACATTAAAAAATGTAGGTATATAGGTAAAAGATTACTGCTGTCGAGTTGTTCGCGGAACAATAATAATACCGAACAGTGTACGCGATGTTAATATTATTGTTTCCCTGTTTGGATATTATTATTATTATTATTATTATTGCGCACCGGTCCTTTGGCAGGCCCACCGTCGGTATCATCAACGCACACCTACGCGCTGCATTTTTATAGATACCTGTACTAGAATAATAATAACGTATACGCGTCCGTCCGCGGCGTAATGTTATGCGTGCAACTGCCCGGACGACCGCCGCCGCGACGGTGTGCGCGCGTGCATGTGTTTGTTGGTTACGTGCGAACGCTGCCGCCGCCGCCGCCGCCGCCGCCGCCCCACCACCGGACAGGTTTTGTTTTGTTGTCGTGTGTTGCCGTAGTCGTATGCAAGCGTGTATAGGTTGGTTTTTTTTTCCACCGCCAGCCGCCGCCGCCGTGGAGAGAGAGCTTGCTGGCCTACTCTGTGACCGCACCGTGTTCACCAGCACGCAGTGTACCAGCGACGTGTAACGCGGCCCCGTCCGACCGTCCGATACGACAATAATATTATCATCATCATCATCATCATCATCATCATCATCATCGCCGCTGCAGTACGTGTGCATTTCTTTACGACGTGATCTTCTCGTCGTGTGTCCTGTACGTTGCCGAAACGACAACGTGTCTCGATCGTTTGGAAATTTATACAAATAGCAGCAGCGGTAATAATATTATCAACCCGATTGATTATACACGGTTTTGTTAATTGCGTTACCGGTGTACCGTCATTATTGTTGTTGTTTTGCATACGCGAGTGACAACTATACGGGTACGCGTAATTTTATATCAAGACAATAATAATGAACAGTAATATCGCATAGGCGCACGTGTCTTTCGCAAGAGGCCATAACCACCGGCTGGACTGGGTATACAGCAAGAAGGTACGCGCGCGCGCGACCACAGGACACGTCACAGCGACATTCGAGGCGGTGTCCGGGGCACGACGGATCGACAGCGGAGGCGGTGGACTGCCAAGGATATCCTCCTGTATACGTGCCGAACACGACCATACATATTACAGGACACGGGTAATATTTTCAAATGCCTATTAAAAATATACCTATAATGTACCTATATTGTAAAATATGTTGCTTGTTGCGAGTCGAACGTAACACTTACGAGTGCCGAGAATGATAATATTATAGCTGCGGTTTGTTTGCCGAAAAGGCGTACATTTCAATATTCGCGTCCTCTTTCGAATCGTTATGTGCGCCAACCGCCTGCCAAAGTTCTTGCGCGTGCGTGCGTGGTCTTATGCGAGTATACCTACGTGCGCGCAACCGAGCGGGAGCGGCGGAGCGCGTGCACCAGGCGTTTCTACGGCATACAGGTATCGCCGCCGCCGCGTCCTTCGCAACGATTTTCGACTTTATATAAGACAATATAATATTATTATTTTTCTAGTAAAATCGATCCCCGCGTCGAAACGGTATTAAAATGTTAAAAAAATACAAAAAAAAAATATATATAATATAGCTTTTTAAAACGCACGCAAAACCCCTCGCGCGCTAACCCGCCACCGGTCGATCTCGCGGTTTCGCAACACGCGGCGACCAAGTTTCGTTTACCGAGACGTGTTTTCGCGTTTCCTCCTGAACCCGCCGAGGCTGCGCAGGTATTATTATTATTTATAATCAAGTGTGGGGTTTACTGAAAAATGATGCGCACTCACTGTGTTCGGACAACGCGCACTTCGCGGGGGCGATAACGTCTGACGACGGATTCGATCGGTGGAAATGATTAAAAGGTCGACCACCGAAATAAAGGAACGGCGAAATGTTACCGTCCGAACAGTACTATACCTATATGTACGCATGTGCGTTATGCCCGCTCGTCCATACGCCGAAATGTCACGGTTCAATCGATCCGCACGAATCGCGTGTACTATAATAATAATATTATAACTGTTGACGTATAATGAGCGCCTTTGAGTTTGCTGGGTAAATCATTCATTTTCCTTTGCCGTCCGTCCCTCTGCAAGATACTTACCACCCGACCGTACTCACCGATTCGTATGATCAACCTCACCTCTGCCCACCGTAAGTGTATAATATAAATGTACGTTGGTAATTTATGAGTGTTATGAGTACGTGTAAAAAACCATTCGTTTTTAAACCATCAAACGGTGTACAATTGAATCATTATTGTTGTTAAGTTGAATTTCGGTTTTGTTACGCCCTGTCACGTCCTGTACCGCACAATCTATTTATTTTAAATATTTATGTACTCTGTTATATATAAAAAAACCTACGTAATGAGGTTATCCAGTGTAAAAATTTCATAGTTTATAGTATCACGTTCAGCGAGGTATCTATAATAATTTACAAATTATTTTCCGTTGATTGCATAATGTTATTGTCGATTTCATATTGTTACTGTTATTTTTATTAAAACATTATATTATTTATCTTTGACTACTTCCATATTTGACATATCTATAGGTACATCCGTTTTTCAAATATATTATTTTAGTTAAATCAATTAGGTACATGGCAAGATAAAGCCCAACATGATTTCTCACGTTTGTGACTCACTATAGCTCATAAGTTTATGATCATTATTTACTTACTTGTTTAAATTACAAATCACACAAGTTATGATTTTTCATTGAATTATAGACTAGTAAAAACAAAAAAACGTTTTAATCGAAAACAATAATAATTTTATTTTTTAGTATTTACTATAGTACTTTGGACAATTGTTAAATTCTGTTATATTATTATTATTTTATACTACAAGAAAAACATTTTATTATTATTAATATTACTTGTTTTTCAAGAAATACATTTTGGAAATTAAACTTGCTCAAATGATTCACTCGATTGGAAATAGTGTACATAATTACTTCAGAGTTATAGTCAACATTTTTATTTTTTTATTCTAGCGAACAATTACAAGTATGAGCTTAAATGTTTATGTATTGTATTTTCACTGGTACCTATATTGTTCCAATTAACTTTGAGTATACTATTATTAGTCAATTGAAAATGTTCGCATCGCATAAAATTGACTTAACTAGTTCATAACTAAACCTAAAGTGGAAGATTCAGTATTAATAGGTTGTATTTAAGTAAATAATATCATTGTAAATATTTTTATTTTGTTGTTAAAATTGCGTATGAATGGTTACGATAAACTAATTGATAACAATATAACCCAGGTCCTAGGGCAACAGAGATAAACGAACGCTAATGATTTTAATTAATAAATCGAATAAATATTCTACATACTCATGCGCATATACAATACACGTATTTCTTCTACACAACGGCAATGATATTATGTTAATATAACAGTGTTAGTGAAACGTAAATATTTGGACGGATGTATAACGTAGTGTTACGTGATGAAAATGAATTCATTGACAAAAGGATACTATTGTGCTGAGGTTCCTGCTTTAAAATTGCCACTAATAGAATAAAAGAAACTAGGTTGAGGTAGTCAAGGAAATCAAAATAGACGTAAGCCGTGAGAGGAATGCGATAAAAAATAAAAAAAATTTCATGTTGCACAAGCGGAGCGTATGAGCGAACGGACATAAAAATGGAAACATAATACAATATTATACATTAATAAATTCGATAATATTATTATACCTACTTCCTTCTACAGATCCTATGATATCATGATTTTAAAACATATTTTTGCATTTGTGTAGGTAAATGAAAAGATAAACACAAATAGTTTCACGTACGAGACGGTAATCTAACTACAGGTGATCAAAATTTGTTATTATACTACAATAACTACGTGATATTATCTACAATGTCATATTTTTAATTTTCATTAGATAATTTTGATTTACATCATGTGCCCCTTTTATCGAGTCAATCGACGATCATAATAATAATTGCTACACGTACGATTGGATAGACGTATAAATAAATGGAACTCTATCTCTGGTTTCTACGAATAATTCAATAAAATCCGCATATAATGGACACTGGTCAATGACAGGATCGTTTAACATTAATATCGTATTGTCTCAGTATTATAATATTTTATTTACAGTTGACGACATGTAGTCAAGTACTGACCAACAGACCAAATAAATATTTTCAGTTACCTATTCACTTGTGACCGTTACGTTTGTTGGGTTACACTAGGGTTAGGTAACTAGATAATTTGACGCGAATCGTTTATACACGCACAATGCGGATGATATTATACGACCGAGTTTACGTAATCGAGTTGGTTCCGATTATTTTTTTTCCTACCCAACAGTAACCAATTGTCAATAATTGAGCATAACGATGGACAATTTTACTTTCTCAATCATCAACAGAAAAATGTTTTACTCCTGCTTATGTCTGTGTTCCATATTGTATATACAAACGTCAACCGTCGTTTATCAATTAAACAATGTACACAAGTCGCACTGGCATTGATTTAGAAAAATTGTTTTTACAATTTAATGTGCATTTTTAGCCATCACCAATCATAACGTATTAAAATTGAGATTTTTATAGTGTAATCAACATATTGTGTATTATAATGTTTTATATACAAAAAAAACAACTGTTATGTATTTACATTTATAAATTCAAACTATAAGAGGTGAGAAACGTTGAAAACCAAAAATAATTTTTCGAATTTTTTCGTATAGAAGTGCAATAATAAACATATTTTGTTAGATATTACCTAATTATATATATATATATACATGTTGTATATATATACAATATATTGTCCTTATTAGAACGATTAAACGTTGTTAGGTATTAGGGTTATTTTTATTACATCTCAATATTTTTTTCTTTTTGTCCGTTCTTCAAAACAATTTGTATGTAAATCGTACAATAATATTTACGTTCCAAACGTTAAAAGAATAATAAAACTCAAAACTGTTCTAAAAGCAGTTACTAAAATGTATAAATCATCAACACCAGTCACACTACTCGTAGATATGAAAATACAATGTTATTGTTTAATACTTTTAAACAGGTTTAACTACTTAAGAATGTTGTAAATGCTACTAATATTTTTAATGATAAACATATGATTCATACCATGGATACCATGTGTTTTCAGAAATAAAAAATTGCTACAGACATTTACTAAACTAATATGATAAGCGTGCACTATTCCCTACTTCAACTTTTTCGTTATTCCTTTCATCTTTGATTGAAATTAAGTTGTCACAAAAACAATTTCAAATTTTTCTTATGGGTACCAACTTATTTGCAACTACATAAACAAAAACAATTATTTTAAAATTATTTATACCATTGGTTTTATAATATACAGAATATAGCCCATATACTCTAAGACGAAGTGGAGGTAAAAATGTTAGTGTTATCGGTGCTCGATAGGTATCGTTGATATATTTGTCAATAATAATTTACCAAGAGGAAATTATGTTTTTATTGCACACATTTTGTATTATTGTTCCTGCCGGCGATGTATTATCAATGACGGTAGATCGTATAAGACTCGACGCCGACCGAATCATCGAAAGATAACACATTTTCAAACAATTTAAAACGAAATAGTAGATATACTCGTCTACTAATAATATTCATTCTATAATATATTATTATTTTTATAGCATAGTATAGTATAATATGAAAAATAAAACTTCGTACACTCCGTGAGGAATAAGAGCGTACCCGGTGGGGCGGCGGACCAAAAACAAGTTTGCTATACGCACCAGTCGCTGCTTATATTAGTTGACTTACCACTTAAAATTCATTAACTAGATACTTCGTGGGCGTGGGATAGAAGGTGCCCAACGTTCTTATTCTGCGGGGAATACCTTTGTATTCGTCAATTTTATAAATTTCAACAGTCATATAAATAACAGACACTTTATAAGTAATCTACCTAGGTTCTTACAATCATACTAATACATTTTACACTTAAAAAACGGACTTTGATTACATCAATGTCAACTTGTAACTGTGTATAAAAACTTATTAAACACGACTTAAAATGTATAAGTATAGACTGTAAATAATATAAAATTAATATTCTAAAATTAATGCTTAGATAAGTTAAAATAAATATAACAAACAACCTGAAACCATTAAAGTTGAACATTGTTTTTAATACTATTTTAATGTTTGACATAACTTCCAAAATTATCGTTGACAATATGTTATGTAATTTTAATACAAAATAAATATTTTAACTATGACCAATTTTGACAGGTCTGAAAGGAATATATTTGAAAAACTAATTAAAATATTAAAATAGGTTCCTGTAAAAAATGTCAGTTTTAATAATTATTACTTAATTTTGAAAGTGAATATAATTGGTTATTTATGAAATATGAATTATTTTCCTACGATGAACAAATTCTATTTTTATGGAAATATAAAAAATAATATTTTTCTTTGTAGCAATATTGTTTTTTTTCTCTGTTATACTTTTATAAAGCTAATCGTCATAATCACTGACTATTTCGGCCAAAAACCCATTAGGTCGTTGCCGTAAAATGGTCAAAATTGTATGTTACAATATTTTTCTCACATAAATATGCAAATTAGAGAAAAAACGTATAATAATAAAGTTTATAAAGTAGTATATAATCTAAAATTATGTACAAACATTTAATTTCTAGATGATATTGTATAGTAAGGCTTTAAGGATAGACTATTAAAAATCAAATGCGAAAATCTCTACGTTCTAAGTAAATATCACGATCAGAGATTGCATTTTAGTGATCAAAAACATATTTAAATGTAATACTCTTTATTTGTAAGGAATGAATATAATATTTTTGGGTTTGTACCTGATACTTACAAATTTTGTTCGTGAGACATATTTTGAATATTGCAGTTGATATAACTAATAAATTAAACTAATGATTGTCGATGTTCCTAGTAAAAAAAAAAAAAAAAAAAACTTTAAATCATAAACACTTTTAATACACCTATAAATTATTTATTTATTAATAATATGGTTCAAATGCTATGCGTCATCTGTAGTTATACCTGACGGTATAATGCATCACGATTCGCAATATTTGAATACAACTATTGTGAAATGCCTGTGAGAATATAATATAATGCAATTTTTAAAAACTTTAAACTGCTCTCTACCCTCAGATAAAGAATTTTACATTAAAATATTTTAATCACCAAGTTCATAATTCGTGATGTTTCTATACAAAGTAGATATATTATATAAAGGTTTCAATCGATTATAAAAGTTATATCTAAAAGTTTACATCCAAAACTTTTATATCTCTAAAAGAGTATTTAAATATTTAAAATTTAAATATCAATCATATATTATTTAACACTATTTAGATTTAACTATAATTCTTTACTTTAAATGAAGCATGTTTATTAAGGAAAATTGCTCTTGCGTGAAATTTTAAATTAATAATATTAATTGGGTTAGTAAAACAAAACCCATAAAGTAGATATACATAGGTGTTGAATTAATTACCGTTGCCATCGAACATCGATATTAAATATTTGTTTTTAATGAAATGAAATAATATAATAATCTATTTTAAACTAATTTTTAATTTTGACATAGCCAAAAAGTATTATACGAGTACATATCCTTTCAATTCGGGAACGTATATCATCCATGATCTATTCCTTGCAACACGTTATAATACACCGTGCTGCAATTACTAAAATAACTATATTGTAATACAGTATATACCTATAGATATATAGATACTTTTAGGAAATAAAATGATAAAAAAATAAAAAATGATGTCCTTTTGGCTTTCAATGATTGTTGTATTAGTTGATAAACGACAATATAGTTTTCTACATATTCGGTTGTGAACGATCTAAACAGTAGCTATTTATATAGTTTACTGTTAATAGCCTTTGACGCTACATTACGAGTCATCACTTGTAAGGTGTATAGACAATTAAGAATGTCACTGCAAGTGGGCTGGGGTTAATTAATTGCGTTCGTCGGGTTAAACGACTAAAATGTACCTTAGCTCCTAAATGCACGAGCCCATTATAATATATTGTAATGCGCCGAGAGAGAAACAGCGTTGTAATAACTGTCTTCGGAAACCCAAATGCAATTTAACATACCGACGCGTGTATTTCTAAAACAATTTGCAATGTAAAACGAATTTCAAACTGGAAAATGTGATAATAATATATGTTTACGTCATAAATTAGTTCCGCATAATTTTGTGACCTTTGTACGTAAATATGTAGTATTACGTTTCAGTTTTGTCTCATTTTTTTAAAAAAAATATTTTGATATTACCGTCATAAATCTATACACTAATACTGGTCGCAGTAACAGAAAATATTACATCGATTATATTGAATATACAAGCAAATCAAACAAATTAATTTTTATAGAGCAGTTGTACTCATTGTTAAAATAAATCGAAATTAAAAATGTAATAATATAATATAGACTTAACTTTATTTTCGCGATTGTTCAATATTTCCTCTTGAGTATTAAATCATTAAAATAATTACCTCCTATAAATTTGCTCCGAGAAACGAAACATTTTAAATTGTATGTTATTATTGATACAATGGATTAACATTATCGCTGGCATTGTCTGCCATATTTTCAACGCTAAAACCACATCATAATAGGTAGGTACTAATAATTACTAATATTACTTACAGTAATGAATATAGTTATTATATTATGGGCTCTTTACATTTTAATTTAGTTGTGTTCGTAGCTTTTTGTGATGTAATTTAATCGAGTCTCTCTTTAAAGAAGGATTTCTGCTTGTAGTAGTACTTACGACTTACGACTAGGTACCTACTTAAATAAAATTAATATATAATAAAATATCTAATAAATTCATAGTTTGTATTTCCGAATTTATATTAACGAAGATTTAGGGGTCAAGTTTTTAAATCTCGTGAACCTAGTATTTATAATTTATTCAAACTTTAAAAAATTACTATTTATACATTCATGTAATAAACTGTTTATTTCAAAAAACTTATCAATGATTATATTAATGCCAAAATTTTTAATTTATTAATAATTAATAAACCAAAATAATTTGATTTATTAATTATTTGTCCCTTTGCAGATAGATATCGTCATGAGGTCGTTTAATATGTATGAGATTTAAGTAAAAAATACACGGACCGTATGTTCAAAATTTTGTCTTTGTCCCAGTCTTAGAGTCGTTTGTGATTCTGTTTTGATGAATGCCGCACACGAGCATATACTTTCACCAACAGTGGCCGCAGACCAAATGCATCATCGCTCACGTCTATTTTTTTTTCATTATTGTTATATACATTTTTTTATTATTTTTAACAAGACTATTATACAAGGTGTCTTTACTTACCATATTCATTCAACTATTTTAATGGTGCATTGCCGAATAATGTAGCATTGTGATAAAATGATTCCTGTCCCAAAATTACTAATTAACCCAAATGTTAGGAATAGTAGAAAACTAAATCGTAAAACATCATCATTAATTATATTAATAACGGAATGATGTACATAAGATAAACTATTTTGAGATGCCGATGACAAATAATTATGAAATGTTAATCATCGCTCCGAACACGTAGATACCTATATTATCGAACCTGAAGTCAATTATAGTGATCACTATTTTTCAATACGTTTATGCTTTCAAAATGTATGTTTTCAGAAACTAAATACATTAAGATCTTTACTTCTAAGTTATGTTAAACTTTTGCGACATAATGCTAAATTTATTACAAGCAGCTGATACCAAGAGTAACGTATTATAACGTTGTTATTATAACTTTTTGGCTATATACGTAGTTCATTAGCGACTCGTGTCGCGTGTATTTTTTTTTTTTAATATAATTTAAAAAATTTTCGTGATAATGTACGTGCAAAACGATGGCGTATTGCGCTGTACATATCCATAGACCAAGGTTTTGCGTTTTGTTGTCGAACGGTATTCACGTATTATTTATACACGATACGCGCAATGCGCGTATAAACACGAAAATATTATACTATTATATTATGTAGTTATTAAAAAGTATTTTCTTGTTTCCCTTTCTTCGACTCGGACTGCAGCACGGGTGGATACGCTTACAAATAATTTGATACACGAGAATGAATTAACAGTCTGCAGTGGGCAGCGATGTATTAAGAAAAAGAAGAAACAAAAACAGCTGTGCAACACATCCTGTATATTATATTTATATACGAGTATTATATATATATATAATCTACACACGCGTGGACACGGGACAGACCAATGGCGTATACCTGCCTACTATATTATATTATATTATTATATTTCGTAACGATTTTACGCTCACCATAGTTGTACACCACCTTACCTATACGGCCATCAGCGTGTGCAGTGCAGCTATATAGTATGTGCACCTTGTGGTATTTCGCTTTGATGACGGCAACTCGACGACGACAACGTAGCGAAAGATATTATTGCAGCAGGTTACCTATATATATATATTTTAATATTTTTACGCGTGTACGGTGCGTATACCTATATAGCTGCAGGTATAGTGTATTATACAGTTGCTGTGACGACGTTGAACGCGACGTGTACACGCGCTGGTGATGGTGATGGGGCCTACGGGGAACGGTGACTGTGAATAAAAAATAATGTATAAAAATGTGCGTGTATACGATGTGTGAGTGTGTGTGTGTGTGTGTGTGTGTATAATATATTAGAGTGAAAACCAGTTCGGACGGTATATCGCGTGACGTAATATCGGTATGCTGTGCTGTGTCCATAAAATAATATATATTATTATATTATTATATTATAATATCGCGTAGACCTCTTGTACGATCTCGTCTACGTTAATATTATTATAAGCACACGCACTGTGTACATTATCTTGCATATATTATATAATACGCACTGTACGCATGCGAGCACATCACTTTACCGGATAACGCGGATACCCCCTCCCCCTCCCCGGGTACGGTCGAGCGCGATGACCGACCGACTGCGACCATCGGGGTCGTCAAAATAGGTTTCATATTATCGTCGGATACCCGTTGAAATAAGACGCGTATTATTATAATGTTACGATAATAATATTATAATAATATTAGTGTACACAACGTAATAATACGATTAGGAATTCGTTTTAAATGTATAATGTTTACAATTAGCGAATTCCTACGCGAGGACTCGCGTACGGAGAGGGGAGCTAGTTGTCCATTATAGTGATACTACACGCCGTGACAACGAGCTATATAATAATATAATTTCATAAAATATATTCGTACGCGACCTTCATATCCGACAACGTATCGGACCGAATGTTACCGATAAACGAAAACGGTTAAAAGCGAGCGCGTGTGTGCGCGTGCTGTAAGAAAACATTACGTGCATTGTTCGTTCGTATTGTGTACACGCGAAATTTTTAGCTCATATATATTATTATAAGAATATAATATCCAAGTTGACCAAGTGGTTTTTATTTTATTTTTTTCTGTTTTCTGTTGTTCAGCGTGTTACGATAACGTCGCCGACGACGACTGCAACATGGTCGACACGCGCGCTAAACGGACGGACGGAGAGCCGCAGACGCGGTGGACCTGCAGCGGATCGGGATACGTCTGCTGAATGATAGTGCAACTGTCGGCTGCGGTTTCGCACGTGACGCACGTAGCGACGGAGAGGCGTCGGGAAACACCATGTGGTTTGGCGTAAAATGGCCGATCCAAACAAGAGTAAAGCGTTGTACTCGTCCGGGGTGGCGTTCCTAGGGTTCGTGTGTTTCGCACTAGCCGCTACAGCCATCGGGTTGCCGTTATGGGGTTACTTCGAAAGTC
Source organism: Chaitophorus viminalis (assembly GCA_025469195.1). NCBI lineage: Eukaryota > Metazoa > Arthropoda > Insecta > Hemiptera > Aphididae > Chaitophorus > Chaitophorus viminalis. Next base: position 56,430 of record JAIPRK010000360.1, on the reverse strand, counting down.
CTCAAGGTAAGTCGACAAGGCACACGCTGTTATCGGACAACTATACGCGCGATTCGATAATATGACATAGGACCTAGGGTGTACTTGTACAGCGTCCCGCTATATTGAGTAAAACGAAAAAACAAACCGAACGTACGCGTATGCGCCTACGCACGATACCGGCGGCGTGCGTTGCATTGGAAAATATAGGACCGATCGCAATACAATACCGTTGTACACTCATCATGAGAGAGGAAAAAAACATATGCACATATAATTATACGTAAACGGTACGTTGCGTAAACACGTTTACGAGACTGTGGTCGATGAGTTACTATACATATAGTACAGTGGTACATATAGGTATACCCAACAGAGTTTAGTTGGCCAAGTTCATTACGATCATTAAGATTTATTACGGCCATTCCGCGTGGCACGTCGCAGCCGTCCAGAAAACTTCCAAAAACTCTTTCGCGCTGCGACACCATATTATTGTTCTCGTTACGACTCGATATTAATCTCGCTGCCTGACTGTTTACACAAAGGCGTTGTTCGCAACAAACTGACAACTAAAATAATCATCAGGCGCCAATGTTGTATGTATTACTCGTATTTCAATTTTCACGAGCATAACAACAATAATCAAAGTGATTTTTTAGATTTTTCACTACATTTACTTAAAGACAAATTAATGTATATACCAGCAATATCAATGTGTACCAACCTACTGTTGGTTTTCACAGAATCTATTAATCTTATCGAACGAACTCGCAGATCAACAATCACTTATTGAATTGGTACTTACGTTTGAATGTATTCATATAAGCGGAATTAACAACAAATATCAATCATAAGTTTTTAAAGATAAAATCAATATTCTAAGAAAAATCATAACACTTTTCTTAAACATGGACATTTTTTTTATACGCATTAGTATTTTCAAATTTGCATTATATTATATTTGAAACTCTCTGATCACAAATTTGTTTTTTTTTTTTATGAAAAGTATGTTTTGATTTCTACGAGAAAACAATGTAAATGCGATATACTTAATTTCGTCAATACTATTATCATTAATTTAGTTTACTTTAATTTTAATGTACAAGAAAAAAATCTAAACTAAAATATTTGAATCCTTATAAATTATAAATAAAATGTTTTGTTTTTCAGTGAATAAAAATTGAGAGAGCATATATTATTTTAACGATGCAACGATATGTCAATATATATATATATATATATATATTTGTGAACCATTCGTAATGCTTAAGTTTCCAAAATCTACAATAATATTTTGTTTTTCAATAAATATGATAGTGTTCCGTATACTATATACTATACGATGTTCGAATAATTTCATATGTAAAGTCGCTGACTTCAATAGCTTCAGTTCACGCGTTTATTTCGTCTATTTATTAGAAAAAATTCAAATTGTTCGACCAAAACCATCTTAATTTTCATTCAATAATAGAGAAGAGGTACATCACTCCCTCCAAACACTTCAGCCATGGGCGTTGTTGACAAGAAAATCCTATAATTGCTAGAATTTTCAATTGTTACATATGCTGTATAGCTTTTGCATGCATTTCAGTTCAAGGACATTAGTTGTACATAGTATAATACACGTCTGTACATAAATATTCACTGTATAGTATATACCTATTATATACACACACTTTTTGTGTCAAACTAGGGCAATAGCTAATGCTCTATGTAGATAGACAACGGTATATTAAGTATTGACAAAATAATAATTATAAAGAATTTTACACTTTTCTAGAGATTTTTTGTTTGTTACACATATATAGTACCTAATAATAAAATTGGTATTGTCATGAAGCTATTATGTTACTTTTACTTGATAAATGTTCATACGGATATTATTCATTTTTTTTCGTTATTAAAGACATGCATTAGACAATATTTTTCTCTTAAAATTAGTTCTTAAGTCCTAATGATCGTGTATTTGAATTATTCCACATCGGAATGAAATTCAACTCTAAAGCTTAACGTTAAAACAAACATTCAAAGAATATATGTTTCATTGGCTATGATTCACTTTGGTGACTCATTTGTTAACTGGCGTTTGTTTCATTCACACGTAATTCAATAGTAAACTGATTGCACGGTGGCTATAACCTGTGCATTCTAACATCATATTATGTGTAATTTTTCATTAACTTGTATGGTATACCGATATGCAGTTTGATCACTATTATACCTGATCAAAGTAGTTATGTTATATTACAATATTACAGTATTATAGGTAGTCATTGATACGTTTCACAATTGCATACTTGAGTACCTACTGTAAATTTGTATACTGTTTTGTTAATTATATTTTAATTTTATAGTTTGTGTTTAATTAAGTTTTGTCAAATACTATCCAATCATTGTGTACAAAAAAAAAAAAACTTAGAACACCTATGATTGTGAGATAAATGTTTATAATTGTAAATTCGGTTGTTTATTAGGTAAGTGGTTTTTTCAGAATTAAGTGCTAATATGATAAATATTATTTTTATATTAATCTAGAATACGCTTTTTATAAAATAAATTAATATCATTTTAACATTTTCATTGTAAAACACTAAATACTAGATGTTATTATATATGTATACTAACAAATTATATCAGTGTATTGTAAATTATAATTAATATTCTACTTTAAAAAATTGCAAAAATTGATGTATGTTTGTTCTACTGTAAAGATAAAAATATTTATAATGAACAATTTTAAATTTTAAATTATATTTAAAGTTTTTTTACTAAGAAAAGACGAGCAATTTTTTGAATGAAAATTAAATTCTTGAAAATAAAAAACACATGATTTCTCAATCTAAATTAATAAGTATTTAAGTAATAAGTTTAATAGTTCATTTTAACTTTTAAGTGTCGTAAATATTTTTAAATCATAGATATTTTAATTCAAATATTTAATTGAAAATGTTTAATTTGAAGAAAATAAAAACAATTTAAGAGAACTGTATAAATTTCATTTTAAAACATTACTCTTAAATTTAATTTTTTGAAAATGATATATATCACTTAATAGATTTGATAACATCTCATTCTTGGCATTAATCTAAAACAGTTTATTCTTGTAACGTGATATGCAATGAGGAATTTATAATTGTTATTAAATTTATCATATCATAAAAAAATACTTTCATATAAATGTTAGAACTTAGGTATGTCCTACAATTGGCTAATATAATATAATATTTCAATACTTTTAAAAATGTTATAAATTAATAATTACACGTAGGTATCGCATTTCATGCATTTATTTATTACTTCCTTTGTCATTTTATTTTTTAATTCATAGTGTTACTTGCCTAAAGCTTTAATTTTTTATCGCATAAATATAAACTATTTTAAAATGTCATTCAATTTTGAATATAAAATACCGTTTAACTTTTTACACGAGTTAAATAATTCCACATTTTTTTAATTTAGGTATGTTTTAGACATAGATATATTTTTCAAACAATTTATATTTAATTGTTAATGTTTAATATTTTTTACAATTCTGTAATTAGGATAAGTTCTTAAAATATCATATAATTTGTTTTTCACTTCTATTCTAAAGTTATCTTTCATAATAGTAGCCAGTATAGCCGTATAAGTTACTATACACTGTACACTATTCATAAATAAAATGTTTTAAACAATCAAATCTTTTTGAGTTATTTATATTTTAAAAATATAATAATATCTATTTCTTTAATCATTTTATTGGTAATTCCAATATTATTTTATTCATATATTAAATGAATATATTTTGATCATATAACTGTAGTTTACATTTAGAATAGTTTTTTAACCGACATCTTTTATAATAGAAATTATGGAAATGGTTTATGTTGAGAATGCACAGTTGAAATTAGCATGAAAAAATAATAATAAATAGTAATTAAGTACCTTTAACATAAACGGTTTATTATTATGAGAATCAGAGAATCCGTTTAGTTGTTATTTTTGCCATTAGATAAATAGTATATGTACGAAAGATATTTTCATTTTACATATTATTCAATCGAGTGCTAATTCTAAACGTATTATATTTATTAATCATTCTGCGGATATAAATTATTGTAGAAATCATTACCTATATAGTATCAAAAAACCATATGGAGTATTTTTATACTGTAATGAATTCCTATTTATAAATATAAAAGGTTTGATTATTAAATAAATAAATCGGTTCAGTAAAATATTTGACTATTAGTTTTAGTGATATGTATTACTCCTTGCTATATTACTGAAAATAATCAATTAAAATAATATCAAAATGGTTGACCGCATACTATACACATATATGTTTTTATAATTTATTAAATCGAATCATAAGAATAAAAAACAATCTAGATTCTAGGTCAAGGAAACGGGTGACAGATGACTTATAGAAGACAGTTATAAATTATGTTTATAATATTAAAGTCTTATAATTATCAATTACATGGTGACATATTTCTATTTATTCAATCAAAAAATAAATGAATTGAACAACAATATATATTTTTCAATAACCGAAAAATCTGTCATCCGCTAAATAACATATTGATTCGATTGGCTATATTCAAATAAAACATCTTTAGTCCCAAATGTTATTATTCTATCTTGTTCAATTCTATTTATTTATTTTAAAATTAATAGAATTTATCAATATTTTACCTTAAAACGAAGGTACTGTGAATGACTTTAAGCTATTAAGTTTATAAACTTATAACTTAAGTTATTTACGATGAAACTAGTTATCATTACTAATACTAATTATACTAATTATCAAAAATTATCAAAATAAAAAAAAAAACTAATAACAGTTACTTATTGTCAACATTTTTATTTTCATTAAAATATTGACCTTGGTATAATTATTATTTGATTTATATATCATCGAATGCTTCTAGTTATTAGCAACTAGTTCATTATTCAAATTTAACAAGTACTTATATAAATTTTTTTTCAAATTTTTATTTCTAAAATTCAATAACTATATATTTTAAAATGGCAACCCATGAGTTTAGCTTCGATATTTTTCGAAGCTGTACCAGTACAACAAACAGCAGTACTTGATCGACTAAACTTTTTGAAATAGAAAGAATCATGGTTGAAAAAAACCTGATTGTTTTTAACCACTTATAGGAATTTTTACTTATCTGTATGTTCATAATTATTTCTTGGAAACATTACTCAAATTTAACGAAAAATAAGTATAATATTAATTTATAGGTGGATAAAGTTTATATTTTCTTCTATTAATAGATGAAGTCCATATAATTTTGAGAAAAGAAGGTTTATAATATACTCTGAAATAAACTTATCTATTTTCGACTAAAGTTTAAAAATTAAAACTAAACAGCGGACAAAATATAAAGATAAAATAAGTTGTATTAATATTATTTATTTTGAAATTAATGTTAACAGTGAGTAATAATATTCAATATATTTATGGAGCTATATATTATATTTATGAAGTTTTATGATACTGAAAATATGAAAAATAAATACACTTATTTTTTTTCTAAAACATCTGTTATAACTCTAACTCTTGGGGTATTATGTATCTTTTTCTCTATATTTGGTCTTATATTATGGCAAATTGTTAGTTATGTACATACTTCAGTAAAAATCACATAAAAAATTTAAAAATTTAATAATTTTGTAATATTTTCGAACATAATTCAATTTGAACAATCTTTTTTCCAATTATTTTTGAAGATCAAATGTTTTCAATTTACTTAATACAACTTAAATTAAAAATTGCTTCGAGATATACATATCTAATATTCTAATCTTTAGATACCTAACTGAAATTTATCAAAATTAATTCAAAACTTCAAAATATATAATTAGGATAAGAAACGGTTTCATGAGTGTTGAGAATTATTATTTACTATATACAGTTAAAAAAAATTTTAAATAATTAATTTTATATTTAGACTGTTTGTTATTAAAATCGAATATAGAAGAATCTTCGACTTCGACAGACTCAAAAAAAATGCTCAACTGTTTGTTATGATGATATTTCGTGATTCACTGTATTAATATTTATAGTTCTTTGAGATTTATCATAAAAATTATCATACGCTTCGGCTAAGCTATTTATCACAATTTTACAATCGAGTTATTTTCGATAATACGTTGAGTGTAAAATATTCAAGAGGGATAAAAAAAATTCGATTTGTCACGTTCTTCGTGTAATCACGAATTCACTGTATTACTGATTAGATCATATTATAATATAACTAGATATTACTAGTTAAGACCAAAAAAATAATAATAATTAGTCTATTTGTTGACATAGACTGCGCTATATTACATTCGTGTTAAAATCATGTATATTTTAACTTTTAGCCAACTACTTAGCCCGTTGAGTTTTTTTTTCAAGATCATCAGCACTACACAACATTTGTGTCTTACGTATGAACGATAACCTAATTGTACTGCTGGTAAAATTGACCATAGAGACAATTAAATCAATAAAACAATGTAGGTAAATACGCTATGTTGACAGTTGTAATCGCGATCAAAGTAATACAAACTTTTTTTATAAATTAAAGAATTATCCATCACTTTAAATTGAACCAGAAAATTTAATAGGCTTAGCACATGAAAATGTGTTTTAAGTGTATGATATCGTCATTGTCCATTGAGAAATAATATTATTTTCGAGACCACATAGTATAACAATACTACTATCGATTTTAGCTAACTCGTTCTGCAGATGCGTTTGATCTCGATTACAAAAACGATAATTAGCCACTTATTATTTTATGAAATATTATGCCACACGTTTGAAAATAATCGATTTTTTTCCAAATTAACCAATTTAATTGACAAATTACATATAGACCAAATGGTTTTCAGTTTAACACGTACACTTTTACGAGCCATTTATTGACATCTTTTTTCAACTGTTGTTTCAAAATAAAACCAGAGAACGAAATTTTTTATCATGTTTTCACTATTGTCGGACAACAATAAAACAAATAAAAACGACTCAACTAAGTTTTATCAAAAGAGAATCAAGATAATTTTTTCTTCAGCAAAATGTATTACGTGTGAAATCAATGTTCGTAACTTTGACTTTTAACATATCAACTTCAGAAAAATGTCGAAAACATAGCATTTTAACAATAATAGACATCTACTTATTTTATCCGTTTGCACTCTTCACATCGTAGACACAATTTTTTTATACTGTTAATGTAAGAAAAGCAAATTACATTTTGTATTTTATTAGCATTTGTTTCACTTCTCTTTTGTTATTTTCAACAAATGAAATAGTGAGCTCGTTTAAATCAAATAATATCTTATTGTTGCGTTCCAATCTTGTTGAAAGTATACAAAATACACATGATAAGAATATATACGTAGTACAACGATTGCTCTGTTAAGATTTTATTCGAAATGTTAAATTTTCGACATAAAACCAATATAAAAATAAAGAACTAAGAGAATGGGTGTACGTATATCGAGTTATTAAAATAACGTGTGTGTAGGACAGGTAAATAAAATGTGGTCATGGCATGGGGGGCCATGGATTTGACTCTTATAGTGTATTCACATTGTTTGTACTATCGGGTTGTTGAACTCATGAACCTGGTCGTATTGTGAAATATTAAAACATTTGATAACCTGGCGCTGTTTCTATTTGACATTTTTTACTTTCAGTGATGGTATATTTTATGCAGACCTTTTAACAGGCCAATGTTTATTTTCGTTAAAATAATAATTACTATTCCAGACAACTAGTTTTGTGGATTTCCTTTTTTACCTATTAATTTATTCAGCCATTCGGGTTCCTAGATACTATAATCAAATATTTTCGGTAAAATATTTGACCATTGAATTAGACTACGATATGAAAGTAGTATGTATATTATGTGTGTATTTTTTTAATATAGATAATTTTATAATTAATATTTTTTGATTAAATATTAATATTATGTAATACACACTTGAAATATGTTTAATACTCAATTCCACGTAAAAATAACATCATTTTAGCATTTGAAACTTTCACAGTAATTACCAATAATTTGTACACTTTTCGTAATATCTTACATATTTGTTATTCTTATGAATTTACTAATTATTATATTTTATATTTGTTATAATATATAACTTATATTTACATATGTTGAGTATTTAGCTCAGTCTCATTAGTTTTACAAGCAATTAAAATACTTATTGCCTTCACTATTATAACTGCTAGTTAGAACATCGAACAACAGAATTATCAAAGTCTATGTCATATGCAATGGCATATTAATTAAATTTGCTTACTGAAGATATAAATGTATTGCATAGTACTGAACTGTAATAGTTTAAAAAATCAAGAGGATAAAAAATTAATCAAATGAATAAATATTAACTGTAATAAATTTTTAGTGTTAAAAATAAAAAAACACTTATTTTTTATTTTAAATGAAAAAAAAATACTATTGTTTTGCCGGTAAAAAGCACATTAAGGTAATTAATCATTTTTATTGTTAACTCGTAAAAAAAATCAACCATTCTAAGGCCTTCGGGGGATTCAATTATTCACTCTTGAATAATAGCCCAGTAGTCTACTTCACAATTTTGATAATACATCTTTAAGAGCACCTATGTATACTTTTAATAAATTTAATGTTGCAAATATGAACTTTTTGGTTATAATAATATTGTAGATAAATCTCCTTTATGAGTAATATAAACTTATTGACTTATAAATTACAGCTATATAAAAAAAGCATTTATTACCGAATATACAGTTCCAACAATGTAAACATAATATGAAGTAACCAGAAGCTTGGCAGTATATGTGTCTTAAGTTAGTTGGTTAAAAAAAAAAAAACAAAAATAGTATAATGTCCTCACCTAAATAATATTAAAACTCATTCACTATTACAACGGGTGGTTTTAGACGCATTATCCGTAAACATATGAATTGTGTGCAACAACATTATTTTTAATTTACCTATTTTAGCTTAATTATTTGCCATAGCATTTCCATAAAAAAATTATTTATATTTTGCTATAAACGTTATATCGAATTTCTAATTAGTATCTCACTCCAGAATTTATATATTTGATTATTTATTTTGTGCTTATATATGTATTCTTACTTATAAATACAGAAGATTTTCCAGTTTTGATCACTTATATTAAGAAAATTATATGTACACCTACGCTATTCATATCTATTTATACCTAACGTGAAAATTAATTCCTATATCTCTGTTCAAACAGCTGAAAAAAAAATTTTAATTATAAACAACAAGTTTAAATAACTCTGTAAATCCTTAAATAATACTATATTGTTATTAAGACATAAATTGTATTTTAAAAGTAAGCTTAATCTAATCAACGCTAAATTAATGAACTTAATTTAAATGAAAAACTAAATTTAAAATATGTATTTGCAAAACACGGAGCTATTGTTATTAAAATTTAAAAAATCATATTTTAACATATTTTTTCAAAAACTCGTAAACATTATTTAATAAAAATGTATTTGTTGTAATAAATACTGAGTTGGTGCATCAGAATGAATTGTTAACCTAATTAAAGCAGCTAAAGTGAAAATAAGTTTTTCCATACGAAATAATAATAATAACAAAACATAATATATAAAGATTTTAATAAAGCCAGAGGCAGTACCACCATTTTTATTTATGGAAATGTTTAAAATTACAATATAGGTCATAAAAGTCTTTAATTTTTTATAGAAATCATTATTGCACTTTTTGTAAGTTTGATTTGTGCTAATATGCATAGGAATTATAATTTATTATATGACTATTCTTTCAATTATTATTAATTTTATATATGTTTTAGTCGTCAAATTAAATATTAAAAAGAATAATTGATGTATAATAATAAATAATTGTGTATAACTTTTGGAAAGTATGTATCTTTTGAGTGCTTTATTCCTCTACATAAAAACGGTCTGAACTCTTAAAAATTTGTTTAAATAAATTATTCATATTTATATTTAAGAACCAATATCTTTCTTATTAATGAGTATAAAATTATTTATTTATTGTTTAAAAATATTAATGTTAACTTGAGTTTTGTAAGCTAATTGATTATTCCTTACTCAATTTCTAACTTAAATACCATTAATACATTTTATTTTTTATGTTACGACTTTACGAGTACATACTAATTTGTTTGTTCCCGGCTTGATGTTTGTTATATTTTTACATGACTACTTATTATACGCATATTTTTCTATTTGAATTAGTAGATTAGTACTAGTAGAGAGTAATAGGTTTTATTGGTATTAGTCAAAAGATTTTGTACTATTTTTTTATTTTTAAATTTGTGAAATGTAGTTTTTTTGCCTTATTACATTTCTAAAATAAAATCTACTTTATTTTTTTTTTTTTTCGAAAACACTGTACTGCATCGTCAGATCCGCAAAATGATTTATTTTCTTTGATTTTTGTCCGCACAACATTGTTTTATATTGGTATCGTATTATACTCCGTTATCTTGCCATAATTTCTCAACACTCGGTAAACATTATTATTTCTGCCTTTGATTGGTATCTATATCTATATGAATCCGATGACACCAAAACGCTTCGTTCATCAATCAAACATGTATCATACATGTATGTGTAGGCAGTATGTCTTGTCACGACCAAAACAATGATGGCTACAGTACACCAGCTGTATTATTGTATTGTTTTGCTATCAAGTCGTCTATACGTTTTTTTATGCAGTAGGTATCTACGCGGGCTGCGGAGATCGATCGTGTTGCGACCTAATCTGATAGAGCAGATTTTACATTTTATCATTTAATAATAATGTGAATAAGCTATCTGTGGCGTAGGTTCATTTCGTTTACACGGGACTGCGGTTCATAAACGTGTGGCTCCACCGGTATCCCGGGTACCGTAATGAAAAACATTTTTTTTTTTCGTATTATTGCCTTATTAGTTCAATATATATATTATAATATTCATATTTTGAACTCGGCGTATCTGATGGCTCTATGTGTGTAATCTCCCGGTATAGCAGCACTAAGACAATTATTAACGTAACATTAATCCTTTACGTACATTATGACATAATTTATACTAATAGTTATTATATAGGGACGTGTACAAAAATCACCTTATTATTTTATACTACGCGTACCTGCCAGGTTTGATATACTTAATTATAATAAACGTAAAGACCTAGATTCTCGTTTATTGACCCGCTAAATGGTCATTTTATTGTTGTCAATAACGATTCAGATCTGAAAAATAATTTCCAAGTACATTTTATACAATGTACCGTCTACGCCTGCAGCAACATATATGCGACAGTGTAAGCACTCTCGCATTGACACCCACGCGGATATTCTTGCTTGCATTCTGAATTGATAGCATCCACGCATCATAAAGCGACCTCGGGCGTATCAAATTTATACGTAGATATACATGCAATAGCGTACTTGACTGAAATTTATCGAATTTGAAACCTTAGTATGTTTTTATATGGAATTTTTTACTCCGATATAGTGTGAGTTATAAAAGCATAATAGATTGAATTACACAACGATAATTTAAACTTTGCTAGTCTGTGGGCATATATGTGTACGGGTTTATAAGTTTATTATTAAAATTGATATTATTTGTGAATGTACTAAAATGGTTTGTCGATTTTTGTATCTATTATTATGAATTATGACGCTAAGAATTATTCAACCTGCCTTCAACACGTAGTGTCAATAATGTACCTACCTAAGTTATATTTTTGACGTTGCTTTTTCTATTCTCAGTATACAATTTTATAGTGAGTATAGATGATTCTCATATAGTAATCGTATAAATGTATGATATTTAATCCGTAACGTAATATTGTTCATCTATATTGATGGGTATACCCCCGAATTGTAGTATTACTAGTATTATACCTATATGCATTTATACTGCCTATATGCGTAAAGGTCTTTTTGTTAAATGCCGTATAGTGTTGTAGTAATATGATAATTATTAGGTAGTAGACTTAATAATATACATAATATACAGAATACATAATAATATTCAGTATTATATGTACACCAGAGATCACACGATATCACGTGATTGATTATTTTTAATAACACGATGGATGTTCGCATTTAATCGCGTCGTCCTTGACTGTGTAGTGCATCGTGAGAAAACCCCCTTTGTGCACGGCCAATTCATTGTGTTAGGACTTCAACAATTGCAGAATACACATGACGAATTTATATTCACTTCTATAGAATTTTGATGCGCGTTTTGACAAAGATAATAATACGGTTTTGACTCTCTATTCTTTCAAATTAATACTACGGTTTGATTAGTTCGCGATCATGACTACAGTATCGAAGAATGAACATTCTTCGCCGAACAACCGCCCCAGGAGGGAAAATGATATTAAGTCGAATAGGAGCCACCTGACAGATAATAATAACCAATTCATTTTTTAAGTTTACATTAATTTATCGTTCGGCTAAAAAACGGCATTGCTACGCCTATACTTACCAATAACTCGCATAATAGTTATGTGTTGTAAATGTGCAGTCGACTTCTTTTTTTGTCGTTACTACAAATTCTCAATAAAACCACATGGTTGTTTAATAATTTAGATCTTGCGAAGTCTCGAACTACACATTTTCTTATTTTTCAATTTCAAAGCTTCAAAATACTAGGTATACTACTCAACTTCATTTTTCAACTAAGTTATTTAAACGTACCTAAATATCTTACTGCATGTGCATTGTATACATTTCTGTTATACTTGTTGGATTTCATTTTGGTTTTTGTTGAAAGTGTGGTAAAATGAACCTCCGGGTCCATATTAAACTCGTCCGACCAAACTATTCAATTTTTAAAGTTTCTAAATCGTTTTTCTATTCACACGATAATACGATAGTTACGTGATGCAATACTGCGCAAACGAAATACTATTCGTTTAATATGATTGCGATATCGCCATATATAATCGTGATCAAACAATCTAAACGATCAAGACTGCTAACAGCATATGAAAACGGGAATGACAGGTATAACTACAATAGTAGCTGAGAAAATTATGTGCATCACAATAAAAACTCTTTCGAAAGAGAAGGCGAAAAAATTAACATTCATTCGTGTTAACATTTCTAGAACAATTGAAAAAGAAAAAAAAACCGTTACGGTCCCAAGAGATAAACCCAAAGACAAAATTATGTTACATTATATCCTATTCTATAGTCTGTAACAATATAATTGCTTTTTGGATATTTTATTTTTCATTTGAAAAAGACATGCCAGACATCATAAACAGCGCATTATTATTACTAAAAATGTACGAGGCTTACAATAAATCAATAGCTATCGAACGTTCGTGTTTAAGTTCGAATTGTATGCACTAGATATATATATATATATATATATATATATATATATATGTATATGCACGCGCGTATTTTAAACGCAGTCTTTACGTAGGTATTCTAGATAACAAAACTTAGGATACGTATTATTAGGTTAAATTATAAAAAAATCAGAGTAATGCATTTCTATGTCGTTTAGCAAAAAAATTCTATTCGAGCACGTTGTTATTATACGCTCACAAATTATACGAAAAACAAAAACTAAAACATTTTATAACCATTCGAGCCTTACTATAATGACACGTGGTGATTATTTATTTGCGTCACGACATGTCGGACATACCGAGTCGACGGAAATCGTGTGCAAGTATACGTATACACAATTTCCTATTTCTAGATCTATATGTAGATGCAACTGATTGCGTGGCAATCGTATACGGCTCGCGTCCGATTGCTATGTATTGTAATCGTACGAAATAGGACGTGGTCGTAATGATAATTGCGATAGCAATGATTCGACTTGTGCTCAATTATATTATAAATGTATATAATATTATGTGCATGAAAAAAAAATCGTGGAAATCGGGTTCGACGGGTTCGTCATTAAAATGCCGAGCAGATCTCAAGTCGCATTGTTAAAAATTATTCGTCAAACATTCACCAAGTGCTGACTACTCGATTCAACTTGACAGTCGACTCTTTCGCATGGTGTAATATTTTGCTTATAACTTATAGATATATTGCATATAAAATAATACAAGAAAACCTTTGTTTAACGAAATCCTCTACGTTACGTGAATTTCCTGATGGCACTATAAAAATGTTCTTTACCAAAACGTTTATTCCTAATGAATTAATTTTATACTATTATTTTACAAACCTTTAATGATATCTTGGTGTAACTGAGCTTTAAAAAGTACTCTATGGCAGAATACATTTTTGGGAATTTTTCAATTAAAAATAATAAAAGAATAGTTCATAAGGTATATTATGTACATTTTATGATGAAAAAAAAATACTACTAACGTCTAGTTATTATTATTTATCGTTACTGTACGAAAAGTGTTAATTATTATTAGGTATTATAAATATTATTGCATAAGATTGTTATTTGTACGTAAATTTCGTATAATGAAAACGAGTTTTTTTAAGTGAAAAAAAAAAGAAATTGCACTTCCTTTTGTAAAACTATTTTATCAATAAATATATAAACTGTAACATGTATACTTTCTTTCACTTTTGATTATACTATTATTATTAGTTTTATTATATATATATTCTTCTTATTATTATTATATAGAGACGCGTCTATCTAAATAAGGATTTTATCTTCAGTGATAGACGATGCAGTGCAATATCAATATACATATAGGTACTACTCATCCTTTTCAATTTCAATGCTGCTAAATAAAAAAGTAAAAATGTTTATTTTTGTTATTTAACGCGAATTTCTTCTGTAAAACCGTCCGTTAAGTTCGTTAAATAGACTCGACCGTACATGCAGTGCACGTATATTATATGTGTAACCCGTTGTTGAATATCGACCACAATAGTATGCGCGATTCCCAGCGCCGTAACATGGTTTTCATCCTCCGGACGGTTTAACCTTGTTTTAAAAGTTTAACGGTTCGGTCACGCGATCCGCTGCTATGCGTACAGTGCGCGGTTAGGACGACGACGCTGCGCTGCGCTGTTGTGCATCCACATGACGTGCGCATAATAATTTGTATATTTTATAACGTCGTATCATATATATATATTGCATGTACTACATGCACGTACGCGCAGACTAACACTTCGCTGCACGCATTGTTCTCGCTATAACGAACGTCCGGAGAGCGTTTTCAACGTAAAACGCATAATGTTAAAAATCATAATAATATTATCGTCAACTATTAATTATTGTTATCATCATAGTGTCGAGTTATATTCGCATGATATCATTCGTTATCTATCCCGGAGTGATTAGAATATTATAGTCGCCAATACCATTTTCCTCGAAAATTCCATCGCCGCCCCGCACGTCTTTGCGCTGCCCGTCGTCGCGTCGTCGGTCGCACACGTACATAACGAGCACTAGCAAGTCATGATATTGATATGCCATACATGTGTATGCGTAGCATGTATAATTTTTATACACACCTCTGTTCAACAAAATCAACGGTTCTTTGAAAAATATTCGTTAAAAAGAAATTAAAAAATATGTTTTCTTGCTTGTAAACACTTTTTCACAATAGATACACGAAATGTATGCAAATAACAATATTATTATACAGTAATGAATAATATATAATATTGTCTATTGATAATAATGTGTTGGTAGGTTGGAATCTGTTGATAATTTACGACATGTACAATAGTGTCGAAAGCTGAAGTTTATTGTATATGAAACTTAATTTTGCCGTTTTTTCGAAAACTACGAAACACAAAACCAGTACCCCAGGACCACCCCGTAAATACTCCACTGGCTATGGGTACATAAAAAAAATTGTAGGTACTTTCGCGGACAACTTCATAGTCATATCGTACCATCGGAAAATTGAATTAATATCACACATAATTAATATTATATATTACCATGTTAATAGGTAGTATTATAATAATATTATGGTAATATATAATGCCCATAGATTTATGGATAATATCAATGTCCGAATCGTTTTTAATAGTAATAATAATAATAATTTATAATCTATATTCTATAGTATCTATTATACTATCGGTACCTAGTCAGTCAATGAACCTTTATATATATATATGAAACATTTATTCATACTGTTTCTTAAAAAAAAAAAAAAAAAATGTTTGCACTAAAATCTATGAATACAATATAAATGTATTAAAACAATCAAATCATTGTTTTTTTTTTCAATCAAGTCAAAATACACATATCTTTTTTAAGTTGCGTCTACAACTCGCATGGTTCTTATGAAGTCCGCAATCAGTATGTTGATAATCTAAATTATGTCCGCAATATCGTCATGTTATAATAACAGTAACATTTTTCCGCAGCAACTAGTATGCATTATGTAATGTCTGTGGGCACTACAATACTAACTTATCCGCACGCCACCAGCCACGATGCAGCACTTAAAATAATAATATTGTCTGTAACCGCGGACTCGCGATGTTGCGTTGTGTCGCCGCAGCCGTGATGAAGATGACGTGTGTAGACTGTGTGTCCGTGATAAATATATCCGATTTCCCGACGACAAAGATCGCTGCGTTGAAAAAAAACGGCGTGCACATGCAACGACCATGGTTCGCTACGTTGGACGAATAGCAATAACAGTACAATAATATCCAAAGCGGTTTTAATTGCCTCTGACGGTTTCTTGGGAACAATATTATAATAATTACACTTATTCATGTAGACGTAATAATACGAAAATCAATATATATGTAATACACTGTTGTTTTTAACCATGAACTACGTTTCGGAATTTGAAAAATGTGAATTTAGACTAATTATTATAATGTTCGCGATGAGACTATCGAGAGTATTGTAATATTCGTGTAATGCCAGTCTGTAATGGCGATGTTGTGCAAAAGTTGTAAAAAAACACAACTATTTATTTGAAACATTTTACTCACAATTTTTCACATGTTACCGTTCTGTGTTGACGCACTATGGCTACTCGTTATGTAAATCATGTAAGTATACTCGTTAACTATTGAATCACGTGCGGCGCTCACACTGAAATTCTATTCAAAAAATGAACTAAATTTAACAATTTACTAGTCTCAACAATTCGCTTAATGGACATTGGACATGGTTTTAAATTTATTTTCGACATGATTGATTTCATAAGTTGTTTACTTTATAATGATAATTTACATGGTAAAAACATATAGTACTTATTTAGTAAACAAAAAATAATCCTAAGTAATATTATTTCGTCAGGAGTAATCTATTAAAGAGAAAGCCACACCCGCAATATGGTCTCCGTCTTAGGAGCGTAGAACATACCAAATATACGTTCATGAGAACTAATTTTGTGTTGTCGTATTTAAAATTAAAGTAATCTGACATATCTGAACTTAAAGTTAAGAACTTTATCTATGGCTCCGCGGAGGTTTTTTTATAAAATTTAAATTTTTAAGCAAGTTACTATGATCGTTTTAAATGTTACAATTTAAAAAAACTCATTACACGCTGAATGAAGCCGAATTGAATGGCTTGTCACAGGCTATAATATTTTGTATGCACCAATAATACCTACATTATAAGCATTACAATTTTTACATGATTGTTTTATGGATTACGAATGGTATAGTGATAACCACCTATTGTTTTTATTAAGTATCGTCTAACTAAGCATTCTGTATGGACATAACAGTATAATATATATAGTAATTATATTATTATAATTAGTAATTACAAACATATCAAAAATATTTATGCCTTAATTAATATAATACTGAATGATGTTCTTGGTACGAAAATAACACTTGTACGTTATCAATACCAAATAAACTTCAAATAAAACTCTTTTACTGCATTACTTGCTTACACTTCTATTATATCAACTATACATGCCGATATTATAATAAATGATTTATATTTACATTTACACATATTTTTATTTATATCTATTTAAAAACTGTTTTGTAAACATTTTAAACTGGTAGTCTTACCGATATTTATTTCTATGATCAGATTTTAGAATTATTGTTATTCTATTTTATTAATTTTTAATGATGGTTTTTTTTAACTAGTCATTCATAGTTAAACAAATAAAGTATACTTAAATTTTTAACAATGAAATGTCAAAACCTATGATGTAACCTATTATTTACAAAAAAAATTAAAATTGATATTAGTCAAGACTGCAGAAGACTCTATATTTAATAAGACAGTTATTTTATAAATAAACATGGGTAATCAGTTTTTAATAAAACTGGAGTACCTAGATATTGTTGGTGGCTCTTTTAATAAGAATAAAATTCATATTAAACAATATACTTAAGCTATTGAATACATGATGCACTCTTGATAAAAACAAGTTGAACGCTAAAAAATATACTGTATATCACGTACGGTTTAATCAAAATCACTTTTAACGTTGTTCAACGAACATATTTGAACATTTTTATTGAAAACTGTCTAAACATCTTACAAGACAGCTGAAAGCTCTACAATTCTTTTATTTGGTTTTTTTTTTTTTTGAATAATTTAATTTAAAAATTCTTTTAAAATCGTTAACTTTTACACTAAAATACGTGACACGTATAAATATAGGTAAACACTATTGAAAATCTGTGCCCTATTCTTAAAATTGAACAATATTTGTATGTCGTATCCCAACGCTATTTAAAAGCACGTTTAGAATTCGTATTAAACGAATACGGTTTGTGTGTTTTTAACAATAGATTTCCATGCATAAAAAATATTCTCCAGCTTCTGACAAAAAAAAAATGTACTTTGAAACGAAAACGTAATTACTGTCATATTTTTAAACGTTTCATTTTTTAATATTTTGTAAATGCCTGTTATTGTTTTACTACATGAAAAAATTTTTTTTTTTATTTTCAAAATTATCGTTGTTATTTCCCGAGTTATTTTTCATTGTTTTCGTAATTCTATACCTACGATTATTTCATTAACAACATCCATCTCCATTACTAGAATAATGTTTTCCTATAAAGTATAAGTATCGCAGCTATAAGATAAGGTATCTTGCGGTCTGTACACATCCTCATTTCCTCGTTACATTGCTCTATTCGAGCAATTGATTTCAAAATCTCTATACCAGTTAACAAATCAAATGTTGCTACATCTAAATTATGTTCGACAATTGACATAAAATCAGAAGATAGTGTATTTCAACCGATGATAAAATATAAAATATATATATATATATATGTATGTATTACAGTTATGCACATAAAATGGCGTAAAATATTTCACCATCAAATTATTTATTTATCTCTCAATAACAAATTTATTTATTTTATTTATGAAATAACATATTAAGTATGCTTATTAATTATTAATATTTTTACGTTATTCAATGTTAATACAATGATGTACGCGTGATAACTTAGTATGAAGACGATTAATAATATCTAATTTGTTTATAAAATACAATCTTAACATTGTTTTTACAATTGATGAACTGAATATCCTGCAGTACGTGAAAATAATGATATTACTTGATATTACTAATAGGATATAACCTACAAACATATGACTCTATGATATTTATAATCGTGTAATAATTTGTTGTTTCACATATAAAATAAACGCTTCAATAATTTAATTGAAAACATAATTTTGTTTAGTACATAATAATACTGAAAAAACATATAATACCCATAATTCTATAATTTTTAATCTTTTCACTCGTGTAAATAAATTTAGTGTAACGAAATTTATGAAGAAAAAAAATGATTATATTTTTCATTATGATCGACATTCTATGATTAAAAGTATTTTCGACATAGAAAAATAAAATAAAATGCGTAACAGAACTTAACTTCGAAATGCTATTGTTAGAAGATTTTATGGTACTGGTTTGTTATAGCCCCGCCGCAGCGAGTGAAAACTTTATAGCCCCGCCACTCAGGTTTGTTATCGCCCCGCCATTCATATATATTAAAAATGTTCATTTATTGACGATATATATATAAAATATTTAAAAAAATTTAAATTAAAAAAATGAATAATAATAAATATAAAACAGTGATATGATTAAAAATATTCATTTATTGACGATATATTGATAAAATATTTAAAAAAATTTAAATTAAAAAATTGAATAATCGACTACCGCATTTTTTCCAATACCCAATTCATGTTTGCAATATGTCACTGAAGTAAGTTTATAAGCCCAAGAGTATATAAAATACACAATACTATTTATCGGCAATCTCGAACCGTTCAGCCAATTATTTACCCTAATACCTTTCTCTTCACGACAATCCCTTCGTTGACATCGCCATCTCGACCCTTTCAAAAACATTTCGTGGCCATTTTCACATGTATTGGTCATTTCAATTATATTTTTGTACTGGAGAAATTGAATTCCGGCATTTATATTGGGCACTTGTTTTAACAGATCCTTAAAATTCATTTTAATGATGATGTATGAAATGCGAACAAATACGTACTGTGATCAATATTACTGTTTGATTGGTATAATATCGGTTTATTATATTATTATATTATTTATTATTTGTGATAATGCTTGTGATAATGTGTGGGTACCTAATAGTTATGGTACGTATCTTCCGTATTTTATATTTACACGAAGTATTTATGTATATATATATATCGTCAATAAATGAACATTTTTAATATATATGAATGGCGGGGCGATAACAAACCTGAGTGGCGGGGCTATAAAGTTTTCACTCGCTACAGCGGGGCTATAACAAACCAGTACCGATTTTATTTTTTTTTTTGTGAATAAGAATACAGAGAAGTTAATTTTTGAGTTTTCGGCACTAAAATACTAATTTTTTCGTAAACTTAGATTTGAAATAATTTTTTTGTGAATTCATTATGTTAAACATTTGACGAAATCAATTTCAAAAAATTTAAAATGTCATAACATGATGGATTTCATCTCCATTTTACTTTTAGTTTAGTTAGCAATCCGTGGTTATAATATGTGCAATTGTAATCTACAGTTTACACAAATACTAGTGAGTAGATAGTGTTACGCATGACATACAACTTAATAAGTATTGTAATTTGTAAATTATATACCGCCATAGCCTTGCCGTTGTAATACGCCCCCGGTACAGTATAACTAGTCCAAAAATAAAAATAAATGTGTATTAATGTTTTAATGTATAACAATCGATTTATTATTACTTTTATTATTATTTATTTAACTTTTAACATATCGCTCACTATAGCATTTCCGCTAATTGCTAAAATAATAGTTTGTCGATAAGTGGTAGTAAAAATTATTTTATTTTAATAAAACCCGTAGGTAGGTAAGTACTATATGGGGAATATTTTATATTTCCCATAATCCATATAGTTTTATTATATATTATGTTGTATTTTATATTATCTTTGTGCCGTTTTTAAATAATTATATTTTTGATTAATTTGCCCGTACCATTGTATTAGTGGATTTTTAATATTATTTATATATGACATTATGTTCGTAGACAGTATATAATTCTAGTCAATATACCTTTACATTGTATACACACACGAAATAGTTATTTTTTCTACTAAATGATCTCATCGATTGTATGATGTTTTACAGCCGATATTGGAACTTCTGGAATGGATCGTGGTTATTTTGGACCATGGCAAATGTGCAAACAATCGTATTACGGACGAACAAAATGCGGAGACTCAATATCCAGGTTTCATCCTGTCGGTAAGCTTCAATGTGTATTAATTGTTGTACCAATGGTTTCCCATCAACGATAAGTGGTGGGAATCACCGGTGAAGTGCTTATTGTATACCTAACCGTTAATTGTTATTTGTCCACAGAAACGGTGAAGATAGCAGGATATTTCGCCATAGCAGGTACTCTAAGTTTGGCTGTATTTTGCATTCTGAGCATAGTACAATTGGCCATGGTGGTGTCGAAGGAAAAAGTTGTCATTGCCTATAGCAAGACCGTGGTCACTAAATTGGCTTTCGCATTCGTAGCAAGTAAATATATATATATATATATATATAATAATATGTAATAGTTATTTAACAGATATTTTGTTAAACTTTTATGACCGGTAACAGAATAATATTAACTAAACCATTTTTTTTTCTTGTATAGCTCTATTGGCAATCATCGCAGCTGGGCTATTCGCTCTGCAGACCGATGACAAAGACAACAGCTATCAGGTGACCAGAGGAGAGTCGTTCTATATGCAGGTATATACAACTCAACCTATTGCCAATTCTTAAGAGGGTACCACACCGTCATGTGTTTTCTTCTTTAAACGTAGCAAATTTGAGTGCAGTAATGTGCAGTTGTGTTGTTAGCTTTAATATCAGCCTAAACTGACTTATTACCAAACGACAAACATCATGGGAATAAAGTTATTAGTGTTTTTTGGTCGGTTGAGTTTTTTAAATTGTAGTATTTCACTTAGGTACTCGTAACTTACTTAAAAATTAAAATATCGTAGAAAATCGCCCAACAAAATAAGGATAATGTTAAACCCAAAAAGTTTGATAGTAGATCAGTTTGATAATAGATATGCGCTAATACTAAACCTAACTACAGAACGTAAATTTGCGTAAATACTCTTAAATACGCAGTGTTATCTTATATACGCGTGTACTTCCATGTGGATGAAGGATGAACACTAAATTATAAATCGATGATAAAAATAAAAATAAATTTTATAGATTTTTCTAACAGTTATAATATATTTTTGTATTACATGTCTAACCTAATTTATAAAATTATCCTACTATTCATAATCATCACGTCTACTCGTATTAGGTGTTATATGTTAAATGTTAATTGATAATGTAACTACGTAAGTATTAATATTGGTGCAATGACTACAGAGTTAGAAATACTCGATTACGTGTTCATAAAAAATTGCCTATAGGCTAAATTAATTTAATAATATTATAAAAATAAAATCACTTTAATAGATACTGACTATAAATACCCCGTTTGTGTTGAACAGTAAGTTTTTCAATCCATAAAATTTCTGAATTCAAAACTTTTTGTACTTTGACTATATTTATTATTTTCTTTTTCTAGTAATAATATATATTTTTACGACTTGAGTCAATTAAAGAATTTATGTATTTAGTTCTTGTAAGAAAACATCCTATATATAACAGCTGTATAAACAGTTTTTCTAGAAAGTTCACCAAAATGTTTATCTACTATTTTTCATCAATAACATGTTTTTTTTAAAGTATTTTTATAGTACGATAGTATTTATCAACGGTTCAAAAATTTGATTCGATAAAAGTGAAAATTGCTGTACGTTAAATGTTTATACTATGAGTTTAGTTTTAGTAATAATTTGACATGTTTGAAAAAAATATAATGCTATATTATAATAAACAAATTATAATTTTATTCAGATTTAATTGTATATGTAGCGATGTTTTTTTCTCATAATGCAACGTTTATTTTACGAGATGAACCCGTTGGTTGTAAAAAAAATATAATAACATTATACATATACCTATTATGTCTTTTAAATATTAACTAACATTTCCAATTTCCAATAATTGAAATGTTGGTTATTCAATGGTTATAAAAATTTAAACATAATATCTTGGCAAAACAAGAAGATAAATATTATTGTTTAGTTATATTGCACGTCATTAATGGCAACTACAACGCGTTTAATTCCTAGTTTCCACTGTTCTGTTAGAGCTAATTAAAACGGTATTACTGGGAAGCCATAAAATATATAAATGCATATAACGTCTTATAAGTGTACCTATTATGCATTGTTCTTCAACGAATTTTACCACGAAGAACTGTTTTGTTTAATGTCCTAAATGGAACGAAATCTCTTTTCAAGCTTAAAATCCAACACTTATATTTTGTGTGTACATAGTGTACCTATTATTGTTGTCGTTCAGATTACCTTTCTAATCTTATTCGCTCTTTTATTATTCCATATTTATATTCATTATACGCATCAATATGATATGAGTATAGTGTGCAAGTAATAAACACAGTACCTTAATTGTATTTTAACTTTTTTTTATTTTTCAACGATAACAGATGGGCCACCAACATTGTCCTTTGCTGAAAACAACATGATGTATTGTACAATATATGTATAATTAACAGACAATATTTTTACTTCACAGATTGGTTTAATTATATTGAACTTTTTACTATTTGTGGCTGCAATATACGATTTGATATTTTCTCGTCGCCTGGGCGGTGACCCTACCACCAGTCATCGGGATCCATCTGGAGTCGAGGCCACCACATTCAATAACCCTGCATTCAAAGATAAGAGGTCAATGAATCCGAGTGAGTGAATTATAACGTATTATCGAGGAATGAGTTTTTCCAAAACATGTTTTCTCCTAATGGTATTTCTTTTTCTAAAATTTTTAACCGTATAGATAATAAAATATACGTATGACCTAACCATGAGATTACTCGTGTAATGTTTTGATATACACTCAACGCGAAGACATATCAAACGTGCAGATATTTTCGAGTTTTTTAAATAATTTATCAATGTATTTTTATCAATCATCATACCACGATTACTTTATGTCCGTAATATTATGTCAGAGCTGACAGGTGATATTTTCTAGTTTTTTTCCTCCTGAATACTACTTATCTTTAAGAAACCAACGAACGGAAAACCTTGAGTTTTTAACAAAAAACTCGAATAAATCACACGCATAAATTTCTTATTTTACTGCAGCACACTAAAGTGCGTATGTGAAAGCTCAAGCCATTTTAGAATTTTAAACCCCCAACCAGTCATGGCAAAATATTTTAAGGCAAACAAAAAGTCAAAATCAACTTATTTAATCATTGAGATCATTTCAAAAATACAATTTTTACCGATTTTACACACACATTCATTAATTTAATTATAATAACTATAATATTTCTAAACACAAAAAACTAAACATTTCAACATTATAAGAAACAAAAATAATACCTATCCTATCCTTGAATACCGTTTTCTTACCAGACCACCCGTCAATGAAAGTTCCGATATCCGAATTGTAAAATTTTTTTGTACCAAAATAACGATTTGTATCATGACTTCGAAAACACAAACGGTTTGGCGTGTACGTGCGGGAATCACCACCGTGGCACCGTAAACACTGAATTGTACATGATTGTCAGTGGATTTTTAAAATGATGAAAACATTTTTATTTTATAGAAAATGGCTATTGAAAACAAAATAATATTTGCGTTCTTGCATTAAATCGACTTAAATACCTATCGGGAAAGTTCACAACTTAATACAGCCGAAACAATATATAAACTATTATATGGAGATTGTGCGACTATTTACCGCATTTCTCACGAACGTCCTTGGTAATCAACTTACCGGTCAACGCAACAAAAATATTTCATATTATATTATTATTAACGAACGTTGTAGTAGTAAAAAAGTAGTCAAATTGATTTCAGTATTGCACTCAAAAATATCAAAAATTGCGCATGAAAAATTAAAAATTGTGCTAAAAAATAACAACGTTTTGTTACAATTTAAAAAAAATTGCATTTATTTTTGTCTTTCATTATTTATATATATAATCTTATCTAAGATTATTACACATTATAACTAACGGATAACCATCAGGTTACACAATATGGGTCCATATCTATCAACCATTTCAATGGTTTTTCAAAATGTGAATTCCAAATCGTGAAATACTTTAAATTGTTTTATAAACCTGCAGTGAAATCAACAAAATTGCAATGAAATTGACAAAACTCCGAAAATTGCTATTAAATAAACCCATTAAATGAACATATTTAAAAATAATAATATGCAATTACATATCTATAACTAAAATTCTAAGGACTTAAAGTTTTAAGTGAACATTTTTCTATGGCCCGCGGTAAAAAATGTTTGACCACCACTACTGATCCCTAACCACGGTCTCCGCACCAAAATCCTACACGTGTCGCATAGTATACTTGTACGGCGAATCGGTCGAAATACCTAATAAACATTTTTCCACTCGGTTTCAGGAGGAGGAGGTGGCGGCGGTGGCGGTGGCAAGATATCGGTTACGGACGCCAGCGCCAAACCATACCTGAGCGGTGCGACCAACGGCAGCACGATGTCGATGACCACCACGCTGAGCTCGAATGGGTCGTCGATCACGCCAGTGATCCGCAGCCCTTTGCGGTCAAGTCTGAAAAAACCGCGACCTGCCAACGGGACCGGCGGTGGAGGCCTGGGCATACAGAACCCTGGCTTTAGCGGCACGTCGCCCACCCTGTCGCGGAACGGTAGCGTGAAAAAAGTGCGCATACAGACGCAGAGCACGGCCGTGTGAACCCGACGATTGTAATAATATTATTGATGCGAGATACGACTTGTTGGGCGGTTCAGGTCGAGTTACGAATCGTGACCAAAACTAACGTAACCAACCGTATGTGTCGCCGAAATCGATCGAATCGTCACCGCGATCACCGTGGTCTCGAGTGGGTAATCCGTGTGTGCCAGTAGCACCTAACTATACACAGTACCGCCGTGCCATGTGTCGAATTTTTTCCTCGTTTGAATAGTTACGTTTTCATTACGCGATCGTCACCACCAAAGCCTACATTATATATACATATGTAATATTATTTCTATGATAACAATACGCACACACGCACGAGAACACGCGCGTATTTGAATAGGAAAAAAAGAAGAGAGAAAAAAAAACGGTACCCACTCGCGAACACCGATACGGTCGCATGCACATTTCATATATCTACAAGCACCGATTTTTATTATTGTTATAATTATTATTATTATTATTATTCTTATTTTTATTATTTCGTTTCGTTGGTCGTATTATAGTTGTTATTTAATCAAAAATTTGTTTTTGGTTTTTTTTTTTTTTGTGTCTACGCATAAAATATTACGTGTTTATAATAATTATATTATATTATATGCGTACGTGCGTACGTGCGTGTGTGTATGGTTTTGTGCCAATTTTGGTTCAACGAAAATGTGCGATGTATAAATATATTGTAATACCATAGACTATTTTTAACGCACATTTTATTTCTCTTCACTTGAATCCTTCCAGAACAACTATTTCGTTATTTTCTGATTTTTCTTTCGGTCTGTGCTCGAACCTAGTGTTTTTTTATCGTATTATTTAAATACTTATAACTAAACCTTCATGACAGATCTATCGTTTCGTCAACACACACCTCTCTGTACTCTTCTTTGGATATTTGCAACGTCAATATTTATACAAAACAAGTTACGCGTTACCGCATTTTATTGTTAAGTTTCCTTCGAGAAAAATAATAATATGCATTCAGTGAAGTACAAAAAGTAAATTATATTTTCATATATTTTTATCGTGTACTTTTACTTTAAGCCTTAAAGTTAAACGTATTTTTTTGCCATTTTCAACGCGTATTGTTTCAACTTTCATCAAATCCTCAAATCTTGTATTAGGCGTATGAGTTCATTACATTCATTAAAATTTTCCCGGTACAAATAGCACACACGTATAAATATAAATTTAATATAATTTAATACTAATATTATATAATAATAATAATTATGGTAAAACAATGTAATATAATATTAATAACGTCCTTTCGTGGAGGATAAAATCTCAATGAGTTCAACTAATGATTTTATAGTTTATGTTGCGATTTGATGATCAGATATATATTTTATATATAATTATATTATGTATTATAATATGTCATCGTCTAAATAAAAATACATAGATCTCGCGTAGTGATGTATTTTATATTTTTGTTATCATTGTATACAATCAAAAAAAAAAAAAAAATTAAAATAATAAATATTTATACATAAACATGAAACAGCAGTAAACAAATAATGATAAAAATGTGAGATTGACAAGAAACTATATTACTAAAGAAACTAGCTATTTTTATGTCTTATGAAATTTATTTTCAACATTTACAGTCTTTCACAATTTACTTGACTTATAATACCTATGTATTATGTAATGTTTAATGGATTTTTTACATTTTTTAACATTCATATACTTCTTACTGAAACTAGAATTGCATATAAAATGTAAAAATGTATTCAAAGTTTACGTTTACAAATAAACTTTAATGAATATATATATTTTCACTATACCATTCAATTATAATATTATAAGTGTCATATTTAGGATATTCCAATAATCTTTTAAGGATACCAATGTAGGATACCTATATTTTTTTTGTTTTTATCATTATATTGACAGGGTGATGTTTTTTTTAAACTATTTTTTGGTTTACATTCAACTTGTCAATCTTATAACAACATTATTAATTTAAAATGCCTCTGAGATTCTGATGTATACATAGTATAAATAATTTAATAATATTAAAACTCCGGTATTTAAATAATCATCGGCTTTTACAAAAATATTATTGGTTATATGATAGGATTGTTTAGTTTTAACAATATAATTGTAATTTATGAAAGATATAATTATACCTTGCATGAACAAATGTAAAGAATTAACTAAGTACTTCAGTACAAAGAACCCAAATGATTTTCATT
Organism: Chaitophorus viminalis; assembly: GCA_025469195.1. Taxonomy (NCBI): domain Eukaryota; kingdom Metazoa; phylum Arthropoda; class Insecta; order Hemiptera; family Aphididae; genus Chaitophorus; species Chaitophorus viminalis. The sequence continues at coordinate 27,970 of JAIPRK010000360.1, read as the reverse complement.
ATTGTAAAATACCTATATTTATATCAAGTAAAATGTTACACACAATTTGAATTACATGAAGGTGTATTGAATAAATGATTTAAATATCAATTCGATTTTGTAATTATTTTTATAATTTAGTCAAATTTTGTAAGTTATATAAGAAAATTGATAGTATGTATGATGTCAGATACATTCGAGTACTCATATTGAGGTCATAAAATGTAGTAAACAATAATAGTTCACAAGAAAAATGTTCACTTTTATAACGATTAATTTATGATGAGATATTTTAGAAAACAATATTTAAGTATGTTTGTATTGTATTATTTAAGCATAATTTATACTCAAAAAATATGTATACCGTCCATGTATGAGCAATTATAAAAGAAGTAGTTTGTGATCTATTTAAAGAGTGATTTGAGCGTGCAATAAATTTGTTGATTGAATGTTATATGAAATTATTTTACAATATTGTTGTCAATATAACTATTGGATTATTGATTAAGTTTTAAGTTTTTTTTTTTTTTTTTTGTTATGATTACGGTTTTTTTTTTTAATTAAAATTTTATTTTATAATATTAATTACTATAAGAAATTACTAATTGTTTTTTATTCATTATTTATTATAGTTCAAATGTATTATAAATTGTTATAATATTATACATTACAAAATACTGATGCTGTACACACATAATAAAATATTTATAATTTAAAATTTGTACACATTATACTTGTTTACGCCTACCACTTAACACTTGCATGGAGTTTCTGCCAAAAAAAGCTGAACTGAGTTATTTGATGTACCCTGTGGATACCTCATTATGAATAATAACTTTTGGTTATTTCTTTATTTACTATTAAAATGTAAGAAAAAAAATTTGTAATTATTGATTTCAAACCAAAGCAAACTATGTACAACATAATATTATTGTTTCTTTTTTCTTTCGAGTCAATAAAATTTTAGATGTTTCTTGCAGTATTTTATTTAATCAGAAAGTGGTACAAAAAAGAAGCTTAGAAATATTATTCTAAAACTATACTTTCGAAGTCAACAGTTTCTCTAAGCAGACCAGGAAACTAAATACAATCTCATGTACACAAATTAATTTGAAGTAAAAGTGTGAAGTTTTCTAATTTTTTTATGGTTTTAAAATGAATATTATGGTCCACGCCGGATTATTCAATCTGTAAGCAACAGCATAAGTAATAAGATTGGATTGTATTTAATTTTTTTTTTCCAAATAATCTCCAAATACTCATTTCTTTGAACGATTACAGTATAATGCCATTTTTTAAATAAAATATATTTTTACGAAATTAATCGCATCAGATTGTTATTTAAATAAACTTGTTAGTTATCATAATACTACAAATGTAGTTTTTAATTTCTATAATTCTAATCCAACAGATTTCACCAATATATATACATCACTAATATACACAAGTATCAGTGCAAGACATAACAATATAATATAATACATATTTTATATATAGCAGAGTTAGGCAAAATTTTATCTAGGTGATTAAAAATAGACAGCTGTCCATCACTAATACTTTGTGTAATATTTCCCGTAGTGTTTTAGCAAAATTATGTACAAAATGTTTTAATTTATATTACACATATTCTTGAAAAGATATTGTTTTGAATACGATGTCAAGGTTCGATAAAATTAAATTACGGCTCTATATTTAATTAGTCGTTTTCTTAATATAGTAGTGTTCTTTAGTTGTTATACTATTTTAGAAACTCCAAACATCGTTAGGTTAATGTAGGTTTTTTGCAGAAATACAGAAGAGAAATATAAGAAAATCATAAAAACAGTGGTAATCGGTATTCGGCCATAAATGATAAAAGAATAGAAAATTGTGGGCGATAATCATTATATTATCATCATTATTGTGCCAATTTTACCAATATACTTATATGGTATATTATTCTGTTTTATATAAAACCCATAATAGTCATCGCTTTACCGTATACATATATATAAAAGAAAAAGTCCTGACTAACTAATAATCAACGTATATCCAAGTTATAGTTGCTAGCGGCTTGAAATTGTCAGGGTATGTTTGTATCTTGTATCAGGGCTGGAAAAGATACCTCATACAAAGTATCTAAATAATAAATACTAAATAATACTATGATATTTTCAAAGATACTAGATACAAGATACAGGTAGTTGTGATACATATATGATACAAGATGCTTTAAACATTTATTAATATTTATTTATTTATTTACATTAGTTATGCAATAAAAAATAATATATATTTATAAATTAGCAATGTATTTATTAATTATTAAATGTTAAAATTTAAGTAAATTATAAGTAGTATTTACTCCCGTCCCGATATAACGCTTCTCCTCAATTCACGCTCTCCTTCCATCATCTCCCTCATCATTAATTTCATTTTTAAAGGTGGTTTCCGTATTTAAAAATTTATAAAATTTATAAAATATACATAATTCATATTTAATCATGAATTTTTAACTTATGTTTAACTTTTATAACTACTGTGCTATAATGTTTTTGGAAATAAAAGCACTTAAATATAAAAAAAAAAAGTAGTATTATAGTAAAAGTAATTTATATCTTATGTTTTAAAATAAATTCCTAGTTTCCTTTTAAAGAGACAAATTTTTTGAAAGTAGGTATCATCTGACATACCTACTAGATCGTCTAAATAATCTACATGGAAAATGAATAAGCCCAGCAAAAGAAAATAGTCGTTCAAGAAGAGGTTAGGCTTGTGTTATATTTTATAAATATTTGCTTTATTTTTGGATAATTATTTAAGCAATCAAGTGAATCAGTGATTTATTTTTATAATTTAAAAAAGTTATGAATTCAAGTTCGTTACTTGACTGTTGAGTTGACTGGTTTGGCTCAGAAGAAAAAATAATTAAAGACTCTTCTGATTCTTCACTTGAATTAGATTCAATTTCCGAAAAATTTTGTTTTACGCTACTATTTATTTCACTAATATATAAATTTTGAATTTTTTTTTTCATGATCACTTATTGTTTCCGGAAGCCAATGTAAGAAGTACATTATTGAGTATGTTGTATATTTATTGAGTGAATGCCTACAAATTATGATATATTATCACATATTTATTATAAGTAATAATATCGCGTATTATAGACACTCGTTACTTTAATCTGAGTTATTAATCACTATAATTACATTCTTTTTGAATGTATCTACTATCTAGTATCTTTAATCGTAAAAAGATACTAGATACAAATAAAAAAGTATTTATAATGATATGATATGATATAAGATACATTAAAATAATGTACCTCAATGCAAGATACAAGATACAATTGTATGTCAGATACATATCTTAAATACTAGTATCTAAGATACTGCCCAACTCTGGTTTGTATCTTAGTCTATAGGCGAGTATTATAGGAAAGGATTTGGCGGGAGGCCGTTCTAAAAATTAATGAAATAGGACATTAAAATACTGTTTCTTATATATTATACACTATGTATTTATTTTATTTTTAATTTATCATTTCAACATCAACAACAAGGTTAATTTAGCTCAGGTATATGATATAAATTCATTAGATATACTTAGAGAGGAAATTCAGATAATAATTACAATACAATATATTGACATAAATGGCATCGGGCACAACGTAGACATTCAATGAAAATGGTTTTCTATTGTGTAAATCGTTCATGTATTGCAGGCATGCCCAACCTGCGATCCACGGAAGTGTTCCAACCGAAATTTGTATAGGTGTAAAAAAAATGTATACTTTATAAAATTTTTTATTTTACTAAGCTTTCAATTTTGTACTTTTTATTTTGAGACATTTTAATAATTGAATTAAATTAATTATTTATTGCAAACAAACCAACATTATAGCGTGGAAATATTCAGTTCTTATTCAGTATACATACCATTAGAAACATAAATTCGATTAGTGAACAATGATAATATTACTTCAATAAAATGTGCAATAGATGTATCTACAATCTACTGTAAGTATATTTTATCGAAATGAACAAAAAAAAAAAAAAAAATCATGAAGTTAATACGACCCACAGTATAAATATAAATTTCGAATGTGGCCCGCAAGTTGAAAAAGGTTGGGCATGCCTGATGTAGTGTCTTATCGCAGCTCGCACAAATAGGGTTTTTTTCCGGTGTGAATTTGCATATGCCCTGTCAAACTGCTACTCCAAGAAAATGTCTTCGTGCACAGGTCACACGAGTAAGGTTTTTCATCGGTGTGAATTCGCATAATATGCTTGTCAAATTGCAAATTTCTTCAGGTATACCAATCGCACGAATAAGGTTTATTTCCTGTACCAATAAACATATTGTGCAAATCGCTATCCATTGAATATAGGTTAAAATACGTGAAGCGCGTAAATGTCTTTTGCGTTGTTGGTTGTTCGAATATTTTGTTTGTAATTATTCGAATTAATTTTTATTCGAATAATATTGTTTGTAAATTAATCGAATTAATTTTATTCGAATAATTGTAAAGAAATCATTCGAATAATTATGTAATAGAAATTATTCGAATAAAAACTAATTCGCATAATTTAGAAACAATATTATTCGAATAAAATTTAATTATTCAAAACAATATCTTTTCAAGAATATGTATTGTACATAATTTTGCACATAAATATTACACAAAGAATTAATGATGGACAGCTGTCTATTTTTAATCACCAACTTTTGGAATAGCTACATCATTATTTCCAGACATTACTTTTAACATTTTTTTTCTTCTTATTAATTTGTGCATGATACTTCAATTATAATATTGGTTTGAGTTATGTTGTATGTTTTTTTTTTTTTTCGAGGAATCAATAATTTTTAATAATGATACAATATTTGTTAGTTATATGAATACAGAATAGTAAATATTATAGTTTACAGTTAAATAATACTGTATATAATAATTAAAAATTATAAATATATTTACTTATATAATGTTACGGATGTACCTATACGTATTCGATCAGTAGCTTATTTGAGAAATTTATTAAAAATCATTATGTACTTGGAACAAATCAATGGCTCTTGAGAGATGATACCAATGATTCTTATTTACAGTATGCCGGTATTTCAAATGTGGTACATGTTAGGTTTAAATAAAATCTACAATTAGATTAAAATCAACTTTAAAAAGTGAATGAATATTTATGTATAGTTCAGTTGTAATCTGCCACTAAGCTAAGCTTAAAAAAACTATATTTAGTTATTTGTTCCATGGTTAAACTGCTTATTTTCATATTCATTTTTAATTTATTTTTTTATAAATCTAATATTTTTTAAATTTATTATTATTACTATAATTATATTATTATTGTTGTTGTTGTTGTTGTTGTTGTTCTTCTTCTTCTTCTTCTTCTTCTTATTATTATTATTATTATTATTATTATTATTATTAATATATTCACTTAAGCGTGTCTGCGTGTGTCTTTGCAGAACGAAATGTATAAATAGATAACTTGTAGGTAGGTACATGTGTACAATTCATATGAACCGACAACTTTTAAAATTTTTGCAATATTATAGATATATAAAGATCCTTTTTAAGACTTTTAACAACCACTGGTCATCGAATCATAAGAAAACATAAGAGTTTTATTGTTTAATTGAACATGTAGAAAATTAAATACATATTAAGTTTCATACATATATATATATTTTTTTTTTCGTAATTAATAATAATATACTATATAAACCGAAGTCGAGAATTTGTTCAGGATAAGTTTTGTTTTATTTAATACTTTAATTTTGAAATTTGAACACCTATACAATTTTGAACGATAGGTAATTAACAATTTTATCATAAATGATAATACTATATTATTTTATTATATTATATAAAGAAAACGTACATAATTCTGAATGCATATTGTTTATAAGAACTGTTGAGTCGTTTTTTTTTTTTTACCGAACTTGGAAATATACGAGAAGGAAAGTTGTACCCGTGACAAAAACCTGAAAAATATAAGATATTAATTTACAGTTTTAATATTTTACTATGATAATGAATAAAATATCCTAAATATTTTAATAATTAATTAAAATGAAAAAACCTATGAACTAATAAATAAGATACCTTGAAGACAAATGTAAATAAATAAAAATTATAATTTATGCATTCATGAATTTAATTAAAATTTTAATGGCATAGCAAATGACACATATATTAAAAATATAGTGAAACTTGCATCAAGAAAACAGTATATGTATTTTAACATATAGTATTTTACGTAATGAAGATATTAATGAATAAAAAACATTATAATCTCTAAACAGATATTTCCTTGTCAATACATTGTAAACGTGTAATATTCTATAAGCACTCAATTTATAGTTCAAACCGCAATCGAACATATCCAAACTACACACCACAATCAGAGATATAGTAGAATTTAATTTGGGTAAAATAATTCAAACTAAAATATTCTTGATAAAAAGTTAACAAAATAGAGGTAACACGTAAATTTTTTACTTACGGAAATGATTAGATGTCTGTCTATAATAAACAAATCATAGGTAGAAAAATCGACTGAACGACTTGATATTTCATTCAAAAAGAGTTGTAACTAAACATTCAAAAAATATTTGTGAAAATGGTAAAATTATTAAAATATGTGGTCTTACTTCTTCGTTGATACTGTTATCTATGAAACGATTATTTATATCAGTGATGATCGACTTTGATTTATGGGCCTAAACAGAAAGACAGAAATTAGGTAGGTATTAAGAAAATAATGCTAAATTTTATATTGAATGATTGTTTAACAATATAACATAAAAGGTAAACCATCAATACAATTGCGTTTTAGATTCAATACTCGTATTATGACATCATGTATAATCATAGAAAATCTTTTGGTTTTGCATAAACAAATTTAGGTAAATGGACGTTTACAATGTCCTCAGTACTAAACCAAAAATATTGGTTTACAATTAAAGCATTTAAATACAGTACTAATGTGAAAATTAAATGAAAATAATTAGAACAAAATTATACATTAAATGTAAGTACTAATTGTTATTTAATTAGTTTTGTCAATGAAATTTAATAGTTTTTACTACTTCTTATTATAAAAGATATTATTCGATAAGCCGATAATGTCATATGAATAAATAAATAATGATATTATATTTACTTCTCTTGTGGTAGTATCCGTCATTATTACGATTGTACAAAACCTAAATGAATACTGAAACAACCACAGGCAGTAAAATACAATTTGCCTAGTTTTCATTTGCAGCAAAGTCAAAAACACATAGATATCTGTCAGAGCCATTAGAAATAAAACAGACAAGGACATTCCCAACTGTACGTCGTACAAGCCGTTGATCACTCTAACAGCATGGCTAATGTATCTGTGCCTGCACTTGAGTTGTTCAATGATCTCGGCCAATATGCAAACGTTGCCCACCGGATACCATTCGCGTTTTGAAGCCGAACCAACGTGATCGCCGTCTCGTTTGTTGTTGGATTTTAATATCAACGGGTATCCGTTTACGACGATAATTTCCGATTTCAACACCGACATTTCCTCGTTGATTGCCTGAAAGTGGTGGAACAGTCTCATGCAACGATTGAAAAACTGTAGTTCACCGATATTCAAGGTTATATTCTGAATGTACATCATTCCATAAAATACAGTTAATGTATCGTCTTGATACTCTTCGTTAATCAATACTAGTCTGTACAGATACAAAGGTACGATAACGATAGTGCATATTGTCGTGATGACAATGACCAAGTGACGTCGGAAATGTTCCTTGTTGCTTTTCGTCGGATAGCGAACTCTATAACTCTCCATGTTCTCATCGTATACTCTGAACGCATACACTTTTTTCATGTTCATGATCACAGACACCATACAACCTATTGCTATCGACCGAGGATATATTGTGTAAAGGTAAATTTTCCTTGTGATTGAGCAATTGTTAAATGAACAAATAACACTTGTGGCTCTGATAAGATTATGAGCGCATGATAGCACTAACGTTAGGGAAATCAAATATCCAAGACTATTGCGTAATCTAACTAAATTTAAATTGAACATTTTAACCACTGCAATACGATGCTATAAGACTATTATGGAGTTGAAATAACCGCCTCTATGTAGGTATACGGTTTTTAAACAATAATGGTTGTTACGGTTTCTATCACCTACGTACAATGGTTTCGTTGAAATTAAAGTATCGATTGTGACTCAAGAGTGATAGACGTGTATTTAATTACACACTTTACACGGAGGTATTTTATTTTATTTATTTCTAAAAATCAATAATTTACTGAGCTACTGCTTGAAGTATGTTTCTACTTAAATACACTTACCAATATACAACAGGTTAAAATATAGATAAGTTAATAGCAATGTGTAATACCATTCTATATGCTGATTTAGTTTACCTAACGTATAAAGTGCAGTACACATCTCAATTGCTCATACATAACTAAGACTAATTAATTATTTTCCTTTTTCTATTATTTATAATGTTATTGATATTATTTTATTATTCTTATTCTGCGATGGTCGTAGATATCAACATAATATTACAACGATAATAATTGATATCGCATGATGTTAGTACACAGTGGAGTAACGGAATCAATGACTGCGTGTTTTCAATCAATGTTCGCGACGTCCGTGAACCGTAACTATCAGGACAGCCTTTTTCATATTATATGGATTATTTCTCATTCACAAATCTCACCTGATGTGTTATAATAGGGATTCGATATCAGAAAATTATAATCAACCCGCAACTATATTATAACAAAAATTTTCCGCTGTATTCCATACAATACTATCAGTATAAGTTATATTTCCATACGAGCATACTAGCTAATTGGCCATTGTTGAGAAATATCTGGTTGCCTATCTTTTATCGTATCCATAGATAAATATATAATATTAAAATCAGAGTTGGGCGTTATACGAATAAAATTTTATTTAGATGATTATTTAAATAATAATAGTTGAGTTACCCGGCTTCGTACGGGATAGTCTTGGCCGGGCATAGTTTTTAATATTCTCCGGATGTTAGCAACATTTTGTTTATATAAATATTATATTCTATTATATTATATAATATACAAATAAAAAAAGATATTAAATAACAACTTTGCAAACTTTAAATTAAATCGTAAAAATACTTGTATCTGTATGCCACGTTAAGTAAATAAATAACTAAATAGAAATTGAATTCGTTCGCATTTGGGATTGGCATAAAATAGGAAGTACTCCTTAAACATTTTTGAATTCACATTTTTTTGATAATAATAATCTATAATTCTATGTAATCAAAATCGCCCCGTTTAAGCAAAACACTAACACTAACACTATATTATATATTAATTATGTCATGTGGATAATTTTATAAGCTAAAGCTTGTTGTAACTTTTCAAATTGGAAAAACATTCCGGAACATAAAAAATCAATCATCAAAAAAATTTAAAAAAAGGGTTTTTTCCAAATTTTTTTTTCGTATAACCGTTCTCCTGACAATTACGATCAATTAAAAAAAGAACCGGATGGGCCTCGCTCTGCTGTACAGTTGGGGATGGAGTGCACGTCGTTCATAAAATAGGTCATCAATCAAATCAATCATATCAATGTTAAATATGATTTGATAAATTTGAATGCAATAATAAAAATCATTGTATACGAATAATAATTTTGAACGGAGGTGATATGTTGGTCTAAAATGTTTATTTAATAATATAGTATTTTATATTTAAATTGAATTATAATGCAATTTCGTAAAAATTTAAATTTAAAACAGTCATAAAATTTTTTCTTAAAGTCCAGTAGAAATTGTTTTATAGATTTTTAAAAAGTAAGTTATTTATTACCCAGTGTTAAAATTTTAATCCTTAAGTATAGGCTGAAAAAATTTTATGAATTTTCAACTACAAAATAACTTGTAAATCATCGCGATTTTAACATATTTTATACAAATTTGAAATTTATGGACTTATAAAAAAAATTTGAGTAAAACGATCTCCAATTTTTTTTTAGTGTCGATAAGTATAGCTTATCATAAACATTATATTAAATTTTCAAATCTGGTAAAAATTACATGTGTTTGCTTTATTTGGTTTTTGAGTTAGAGCAAATTTCAAAAAACGATATGATTTGTCAGTCTAGAATTTTATATATTATATTATATTTCATATGTAATTTTATGTCAATATTCGCTGTTCAAATGCTTATAAAAAAAATGTGCCTATGGATTTGAATAATTTTGAAATGACAGTAAAAAAACTTCTTTGGAATCCTCTATTAAATTTTCAAGTATTTTGTACAAGCTAAATTTTATTTATCAACGATTATAAAAAAAAAAATGTAAAAAAATCGAATTTTTTAAATGCCTATAAGTGGCTTAAAAATCAATATAATATTTTGAAAAATATGACAAAGGAAATGCCTATCTTAACAACTGGTGAAAATGTCATGTTTCTGCGACTTATACTTTTTGAGTTATAACAAATATTTAAAATCGTTTGACCATAAATCGTTATTTTATGCAATTTCGTAAAAATTAAAATTTCAAACAGTCATAAAATTTTTTCCTTTTAGTCTGGTAGAAATTTTTTCTATAGATTTTCGAAGAGTAGCTTATGGATCACCAAGTATTGAAATTTTGAACCTTAAGTATGAACAGAATAAATTTTATGAATTTTTATCTACAAAATAACTTGCAAATTATCGTGATTTTGACACATTTTATACAAATTTGAGCTTTATGGGCTTGTTAAAAAAATTTGAGTGAAACGATCACCGTTATTTTCTATTGAAGATAAGTTAAGCTTATTATAAACATTTAATTAAATTTTCGAGAGTTTTTGGCCAGCCAATTAAATTTTATAGGTGTTTAAAAAAAAAAACTTACAAAAATCGAAAATTTAAATTGTCTATAAATAAGTCAAAATATGTCAAAATACTTTGTTAACGTAACCATGTATAGAAAACGCTAATATAAAGATTTGGTGAAAATTTTAAGTTGTTACGGTTTTTCGTTTTTGAGTTAAAGCTAAAAAAAAATGTATTTTGTAAAAACGTGAATTTGCATAAAATTTCCCGTTTTTTCGAAATTTTTTTATCGTTTTTTCGACGCTTTTAAAAATTATTCAAAAAGTTGCACTCCATCCAAAGCAAAAACGCTTGGTTTCAACAAAATTATACAATAACACGACGACGACTGGGATTCGAAACTATTGCGTACCCATACATATTGGCTTGAATACGATACACCTGCAGTCACACGTACTCGGCTATACTATTATGTTACTTAAATAAATACAATATGCGTAATGAACGAATGCCAATACACGTTTAATAGTAATTTAAATTGTAAACATAATATTATGATTTATTGTTGGTTGTTGTGTAGCGAGACCGTAGTGTGACCATATATTATGTGCAGCTAAATAAATAATAAATATTTTATTAACAGTATTTGATCTAATTTTATTATTTCTCCACTTTTCTTTTTGTATTTGTAAACACTTTTAGTGATTATTTATTTATTAATTTTTTTAAAACAATTCAAATAACTTGTACATCTTTAATGGACCCACAAACTCTTTTAATAAAAGTAATGAAAAACATATTCCTCAGACCGTGAAAATCCCGATTTCTAAAAGTTATATCTTGTATGTTTTACCTGTTAGTTGTTTTTTCCAAATATACGTAAGAAAAAATTGTATGATCTAAAACACTAGATTTTAATGTATTTAATAAAATGATATAATCATAAAATAGCAGTTTAGCAATCTAATACGAATGAATTAAACGAACAAAGAAATTAGTACAATGGTACTTCATAGTCTCAGGAGTTGGTTATAGGGATGACTACACCATTTTTTTAAATTTTCTCAAACTCCAAAACCTAGATTTTATCCATTTTTCCTTATAATAAACCATTGTATAAAAGAAGGTAAGATATGTACTTACCATGCGGGTATACATATTGCAAAATTATCTGGTCATTCGAGGTGTGACACAGAAATTGATGTCACTCCAATGCAAGAATCTAAATAGTGATAGGTTTGAAGTAAGTTACATCAATTTGTACGGATAACAAGAAAATAGGAGGTTCTGTATTAATTAGTTACAGAGACACCTATTAATTATTATAGTTTCATAATAATCAAAACCAAATACCTACTTGGCTACTTACCTATTATTTCTGAAATTGTAGTGTATCTACATAACTTGTTTAATAAGCACGGAGTACTTTTTATTCTCAAATAAGTGTATACTGAAACAGAACTTTGGTGATCTTACATCGTGAAAACTATACGAATTGCTATGGTACGTCCGGTAATGAAAAACAAATTAATATTACTGCGATATTACGCATTTTACAACAAATATTGAGTACCTACATGTAAGTACTTATTTTCGCACTTAGGATATTATTTCAAGATGATAAACTTATTAAACTTAGATTAAGAAAATTTATTGTTATAATTGCTTCGTCGCCTTTTTGCCTTTTTTAGTATCTCCACCCTTCTTCCCCTTCTTCCCTTTCTTCTTGGATTTTGCGGGCATAGGTTCGGAGGGAATGGGCGCGGGTGGCAAGTAGTCCTGATCCGCAAACTGCGTGCCCGTGTCCTTCGGTTTCTCGTCTTCCTTGACTTTGGGCAGGCGCACCTCCATCTGCAAACACGGCATGTCGATCTTGCTGTATCGCTTACGTAAGCGCACCACGAACACGTCCTCGTCCCCGTCGACCGGCAACCCGGTAACCGGTCCCACGAGCTGATCAGTGGTTGCCGGCTGCACGGGCAGTACTTGCGTCAGGTACTTGGGCTGCAGATGATCACCCTGGACGATCGCACCGTCCGCCGCCGCAGCCCTCGGCTGTACATGGTAGTAACTCGCGCCGGTCGGTCGCCCGTCCTTGTCGATCCTCGGGTTCGTTAACGGGCGCCCCCCCAAGTGGAACGTGGCCCGGTCGCCTCGCAGACCCACCTCACCGGGTTGCAGTAGCATGGCATCCCTGTCTCTCCGGGGATTCATCATGGCCGGAGACGTCTTGTTCTTTGCGCACAGCCTGCGTAACGTCTGCGGGACCACGATGAGGCTTAACGCAATAATATGATTAATGGCATAATGTAATATGGTGCACAAGGCGTGAAGGGCTGATGTTGAAGAAATAAATGTACGCAAAACAAAATTATTTTGAGCATAATAGATAATATTTGAGCAAAATTATGAGGTGACAATGCAAAACGTTTAATTGGCATTTTTATGCTATTGAGTATAAATTGAAGAATAATATGTTTAAAAATGCGGTGAATCTATTGGCATCAGCACTATAATAATAATATTTCTTTCAGCCTTTGTCGATTTTAAAACATTGCCAATTGGTTCTATTTGTTCAATACGAGTTTTGTCAAAACCAACTTTAAATGTTTGATGAAAGCCGTACTATTTGCTATAGATTTTGTAATTAAATTGAAAGTTATTACGAATTACATCAATTTTTTTTCAATATGTAGGTATCTACTAAGGTATGTTAGTAAATGGTTAGGTAATACATTTTGAACGGCTTTTGTTAACAAATATTTTTTAAACATATTTTTATCTATTTTTAATGATTTTTATGACATTTGTAACTAAAAAACTTAATGCACAAACAAAAAATGACCTCTCTTGAAAATTAGATAAAATACCGAAATTACGTTTTGTATTGTCTCCTCCCAATTAACTCTGTTCACTCAAACCAAAATGGCCAATTTTGATAAACTATATTAAACACAATTATTCGGATACACTGCAGGCTCTTTTTTCAGCAAAATATCATAATCGAAAAATAATGATATCGATGGTTGGTTGTCAAAGGACTTTAATTTCCTCAAAATGTGATACTCGTCCTTTTTTTGCACCAGCCACAGAATTATTATTAGTAAAAAATACATAGAACACAACGCGCAGCCAATCAAATTTTTTAGTATAATATTACTTGTACGATTCGGTCGTACAAACATAGCGCGTTGCAATTAGAAGGTTTATTTGCAGTATAACGTTTTACTCACGTTCGGTGCAAACTTCGTTTCCCCGCGGAAAGGACAGCGTTTTATCTCGCATTTCTCGTTCATCGTGCAACGATTGACGCATCCTCCGGACGTAGCCGCCTCAGGGCTTAAAAGCGCCACCTGAAACATATCCCTCATTTTCTCCAGGGCTGTTACCGCGCACTGGACCATTAATTTTTCCTCGGCATCGGCCATGCAACATTGACAGTTATACGATTTATGCTTATTGGATCTCGACATTGCATTAAAATTTTGTGTTGTGTAAGTTTAAATATTTCGAGTTTGCAATATTGTTCTGTGACGAATGCGATATTTAAAATATATTATGATAATTTGGAATGATTTGATTTGGTTCAAAATAATAAATCCTATTTCCATGGTTTTTAATGGTGGGAGACCATATGAACACATTTATACGGGTAACGTGTCACGTGTTCGAATGCCAAGTCTTCGAAATTCATCTGTACAAATCGATATGTGTGAAAAACATACACAAATTATATTTTAAAAGAAATTACCTTGATTGTACCATTATGAAATATAAAAATATAAATTTTATTTTATTATTATAAATACACGTATAAACTATATTGTACTGTGAGGTCCTAAAACTCTCTATTTCTGATTTAAATGTGGTTATTAGCTACTGATCAAATTTATTAGGATGCCGATTTTCCCAGAAAAACAAACATAATTGTAAGACGGCATAGTTAACTTAATAGGTAAGCATTTTAGTGAATAATATAAATAAATACAAATATTTGAGAGGTATTATGACATTTTCAAACAGGACATTTTAGATTCTGAACGGAGTGATGGAAACTATTGGTTTAACAATGATGTGTTTTTTTTTTTTATTTATTTTTTTTTAATTTTTTTTTTTTTTTTGTGTCTGAGGACACGATTTTTGGTAGTAAAAATGCTTCGATTTTCTTAAACAGCAACTTTTCTGAAAGTAAGGTGAATGTAGATGGTACTTAGGCAAGTCAAAAATTCCAACTTTTTCAACACTTTTTAAAGAAATCGAAAAGAAAACGATAAAAAAGAATGGGTGGGCCTCGCTTTGCTGTACAGTTGACGTTGGAGTGCACCTCGTTTATAGGATAGGTCATTATTACAATGGATTTGTTAAATTTGAATGCAATGATAGATATCATTGTATACGAATAACGATTCTGAACGGAGTTAATATGTTTGTCTAAAATGTTTATTTAATAATATAGTATTTTATATTTAAATTGAATTATAATGCAATTTCGTAAAAATTTAAATTTAAAACAGTCATAAAATTTTTTCCTTTTGATCCGGTAGAAATTTTTTAATATATTTTTGAAGATTAGCTTATGGACAAACTAGTGTCAAAATTTTGAACCTTAAGTATAAACAGAAAAAATTTTATGAATTTTCAACCACAAAATAACTTGCAAATTATCACGATTTTAACATATTTTATACAAATTTGAACTTTA
This sequence comes from Chaitophorus viminalis, assembly GCA_025469195.1. Classification (NCBI taxonomy): domain Eukaryota; kingdom Metazoa; phylum Arthropoda; class Insecta; order Hemiptera; family Aphididae; genus Chaitophorus; species Chaitophorus viminalis. Next base: position 12,454 of record JAIPRK010000360.1, on the reverse strand, counting down.
TGGGCTTATAAAAAAAAATTGAGTGAAACCATCTACGACATTTTTTATTTACAATAAGTGTAACTTATATTTAATCCTTTAATACATTTTCAAGAAATTTCGGACAGCCAAAAAAATTTTATAGATATTTAAAAAAAAAACTTATAAAAATAGAAAATTTAAATTGTCTATAAATAAGTCAAAATATGTCAAAATAATTTGAAAACTTAACCATGTATAGAGAACACCAATATAAAGATTTGGTGAAAATTTCATGTTGTTGCGGTTTTTGGTTTTTGAGTTAGAGCAAATTTCAAAAACTGATATGATTTGTCAGTCTAGAATTTTATATATTATATTATATTTTACATGTAATTTTATATCAATATTCGCAGTTCAAATTCTTATAAAAAAAAATTGTGCCCATGGATTTCGATGATTTTTGAATAACAATAAAAACTACTTGTGTGAAATCTTCTATTAAATATTCAAGTATTTTGTACAAGCCAAATTTTTTTTATCACCAATCATAAAAAAATGTAAAAAATTCGAATATTTTAAATGCCTATAAGTGGCTTAAGAATCAATATAATATTTTGAAAAAATATGACATAAAGGAAATACCAATCTTTATAGCTAGTAAAAATTTCAAGTTTCTAGGACTTATATTTTTTGAATTATAACAAATATTTAAAATCATTTGAGGAAAAATCACTATTTTATGCAATTTTGTAAAAATTAAAATTTCAAACGATTATAAAATTTTTTCCTTTGACTCCGGTAGAAATTTTTTTATAGATTTTTGAAGAGTAGCTTATGAATCATCAAGTATTGAAATTTTGAACTTTAAGTATGAACAGAATAAATTTTATGAATTTTTATCTACAAAATAACTTGCAAATTATCGTGATTTTGACACATTTTATACAAATTTGAGCTTTATGGGCTTATAAAAAAAATTTGAGTGAAACGATCTCCGATATTTTCTAGTGAAGATAAGTTAAGCTTATTAAAAACCTTGTATTAAATTTTCGAGACTTTTCAGCCAGCCAATTAAATTTTATAGGTGTTTAAAAAAAAAAATTTACAAAAATCGAAAATTTAAATTGTCTATAAATAAGTCAAAATATGTTAAAATACTTTTAAAACTTAACCATGTATAGAGAACGCCAATATAAAAATTTGGTGAAAATTTCAAGTTGTTGCGATTTTTGGTTTTGGAGTTGGAGCATTTTAAAAAAATGTTTTTTGTAAAAACGTGATTTTGCGTAAAGTTTCCAGTTTTTTCGTAATTTTTTTATCGTTTTTTTCGATTTTTTAAAAAAGTATTGAAAAAGTTGGATTTTTGACTCGCCAAAGTACCATCTACATTCACTTTCCTTTCAAGAAAGTTGCTGTTTAAGAAAATCGAATCATTTTTACTACCAATAATCTTGTCCTCAGACAAAAAAAAAAATCACATCATTGTAAAACCAATAGATTCCATCACTCCGTTTAGAATCTAAAAATTACGAAAAAACGGGAAATTTTACGCAAAACCACGTTTTGACAAAACATATTTTTTTAAAATGCTCTAACTCAAAAACAAAAAACCGCAAACACTTGAAATTCTCACCAAATCTTTATATTGGCTTTTTCTAAACATGGTTAAGTTTTCAAAGTATTTTGACATATTTTGACTTATTTATAGACAATTTAAATTTTCAATTTTTGTAAGTTTTTATTTTTAAAATATCTGTAAAATTGATTTGGCTGTCCGAAAACAAACAACGTATTATAATGTATTATAAATTATATTATTGGTCCCGAATTTTCGACTGCTAAATCAAGCACAACAATCAATGCAATTTTTACACGATATATGGACAATGTTCAGTCGCAAATGTATGTTTCGTATTTCAGTCATCATATGCCAATCATAACTACTATACCGATTGAGCAAAATGATAATCAATCATTAGCATAAAAAAAAAAAAAAATATATATAAAAAATATAATTTACATTGTTTCTTTTCTTTCTTTATTATCCTCATTACCCCAGTCTATCCATGCCTTTCTTTCTTTTTAACTCACTCACGTGTACCGTTCAAAAGAAGTTTAACTTCCCGTGCGCATACTGGTAACACACACACTTTTTTATTTTTTTTTTTTGTGTCTGAGGACACGATTTTTGGTAGTAAAAATATTTCGATTTTCTTAAACAGCAACTTTTCTGAAAGGAAAATGAATGTAGATGGTACTTGGGCGTATCAAAAATCCAACTTTTTCAACACTTTTTTAAAAAATTGAAAAGAAAACGATAAAAAAATTATGAAAAAACGGGAAATTTTACGCAAAACCACGTTTTGACAAAACACATTTTTTTGAAATGCTCTAACTCAAAAATAAAAAAACCACAAACACTTGAAATTCTCACCAAATCTTTATATTGGCTTTTTGTAAACATGGTTAATGTTTCAAAGTATTTTGACATATTTTGACTTATTTATAGACAATTTAAATTTTCAATTTTTGTAAGTTTTTTTTTTGAAATATCTGTAAAATTTATTTGGCTGTCCAAAAACTCTTGAAAATTTAATACAATGTTTATTATAAGTTAAACTTATCGTAACTAAAAAATATTGGAGATCGTTTAACTCAAATTTTTTTTTTTGTTAATATTTATTACCTTATACTAACCTGCAGTAAGTGAAAACATTATATATCCAGCCCAGAGCTAAAGCAACCATTTTATCTTTATTAAAAATACGATTTTCAAAAAATCCTTCCTTATTGCAAAGTTGGACTATGATATAAATATTATAAACATATCCTGACAATATCAAGTCACTAGCTATATTGCGGTTTTGGCTATGCATTTGATTATGAATCCGTTAGCCAAGACCTCTTCTTTGATATTAGTATACAAATGTAGACTTTCAAATAAATTAATACAGCTTAAATGGATGGTATTATAATTTTTATTATGTTCAATTAAATGCTGATGGTAACGTACAAAGTACAATACTTCAATACATTTCTAAAAATATACTCATGCGTTACTAAATAATCTCTTTCCCCTCCTCAATATTATCATTTTATTTCAATTGTAGTACAGTTGTAAACTCATACTACAATAGGTGTGTAGATTTATATAGTTGTATTGGTTAGTTACTAATCATTTTATCTTAGAATATTAAAAATGAACACAGTCAGTACGCAATAAACTAATCAGGTGCATTATTTGGCATTAAATGTTTTCTCAGTATACGCATGGCGTCTGAAATGTTCGTAGAATTGAAGACATCTTCATCGTCTATGGAATAATTCTCAGTAACATATTTTCTCAACCGGTATTGAAGTAATCAATACGGATTTGGTATCAGAAAATTATAATTGACCATTATACCCATATTTGTGTAAATCTATGGAATACAATCAGTATAAGTTCTAGTATTCATACAAATACACCATCAATACTACTTGGCCAGTGTTAAAAGTTATCCATAGTGTTATAATAGTGGCCGATTACCTCATATCAATTTATCTTATCCAAGTATAATAGATACATTTCTACTCAGCAATCTTTATCACAATCGATATAATTTTCTTGTTATTCAAACGAGTTATAGTCATTGAGATGTTTTATTCAAAAAAACTATGAAAATTAATAAAAACTGAAAAATCAAAAATGAGTACAACCTATCAAATTATTATGGTGAGGATGAATTGTTATAATCTTAAATTTGTTCACATTATTTCAATTTCGTATTTTTTTAAGATAGTTTTATACATTGGTTTTATAATAAATTTAAAGAAACGCCATCATATTGTATACATTTCATTCAGTTTATTAAACTGTAATCGTATACATTGTGGATTATGATTTGTACTTGTATTCTTATTGTAATATGTAATGTATCTATTATGTATGTATGTGTATTAAATTGTAATTTTATGTATAGTAATATTATTACGTTTTTATTATTATTATGTTATTATTGTAATTTATTATCATCAGTACATAGGTATTTGGGAAATAAATAATGTCAGTTCAATTCAATCTAGATGTAACTGTTTTATCTATCACCAAAATTACATATTACCTCATACTGTGTTTTTTGTTGTAAATAACACTACTTCAGCCGAAGTTAAAATATTTGTTCAAAATAAATTTTGTTTTATTAAATATTTTAATTTTGAATATACAAATATGAAAGCTTATTAATATTTTGATCATACATAATAATACTTTATTATTTATAATATTAACAATATCTATATTGTTAAAGGGCTAGAAACGTTATATTATTCTGAATAAATGAATCAACAATAAAACATACATGATCTTGGATGTCCTATTTTTAGTGAAAACTGTTGCATTATTTAGATTTTTTTACTGTATTTGGAAATATACAAGAAGGAGAGTTGTTCCCGTGACAATAGCCTAGAAAATATGAATATAAATTATTAATGTATAGTTTTAATGTTTTACTATGATAATAAATATAATATACTAATTATTTTACTAATTACTCAAAATTAAAAAATCTGTGAACCACTAAATAAAACTCCTTAAAGGTAAATGTGCATGAATGATGAATTTAATTGAAACTTTTAGTGGCAAGACAAATAAAAAGTATAGTGAAACTTGAATCAAAAATATATTTCCATTGCTCTACATTGTCAACGTAAAATGATGAAATCCCATGCTTGAAGTCTCAACGCAAATGGACTTATATCTAAACTACATAGCCACAATCAGAGATATGGAAAAATTTAATTTGGGTAAAATGATTCAATATAAATTTACTAATAAAATTTTTAATTACAAGTTAATAAAAAAGAGGTAACACTTTAATTTTTAACTTACGGAAATAATTAGACGTCTGTTTATAATAAAAAAATCATAGGTAGTAAAATCGACTGAACGACTTGATATTTCATTCAAAAACAATTGTAACTAAACATTTTAAAAACATTTATAAAAATAGTAAAATGATTGAAATATGTGATCTTACTTCTTCACTTATACTGTTATCTACGAAACGATTATTTATATCAGTGATAATCAATTTTGATTTATGGGCCTAAACAAAAATTAGGTACATATTAGGTAAATAAATAATATGACATTTTGCATTGATTGGTTGCTTAAAAATATATTCTATAATATAAACCTCCAAAAAATCACTTTTCAAATGTAATTGGTACTAATATCATATGCATAATAATAGACAATCATTTGATTAGAGTATGTATCTTTGTCAACGAAAATGTACATGGAAGTTATCCTCAATACTAAACCAAAATTGTTGATTTAGAATTAACAAATTTAAATACGATTAATATTATCACTATGATAATTAGATGAAAACAGTTAATTAAAATGTATGTAGTAATAATTCAATTCGTTCCATTAACATGATTAAATTCTACAGTTTTATTACTATGAAGGATATATTTACCTCTTTTGTGGTAGTATCGGTTACCATTACGATCGTACAAAACCTAAATGAATACTGGAACAACCACAGGCGGTAAAATACATTTCGCCTTTCCTTGGTTAATGGCAGGGATAAAAACACGTAGATATCTGTCAGAAACATTAGAAATAAGACAGACAAGGACACTCCCAGTTGTATACCGTACAAGCTGTTGAGCTCTCTAACAGCATGACTGATGTATCTGTGCCTACACTTGAGTTGTTCAATAATCTCGGCTAATATACCTACTGGATACCATTTACGTTTTGAATCCGAACCAACGCGATTACCGTCACGTTTGTTGCTGGATTTCAATATCAACGGGTATCCGTTTACAACGATAATTTCCGATTTTAACACCGACATCTCCTCGTTGATTGTCTGAAACTTGTGGTACAGTCTCATGCAACGATTGAAAAACTGTAGTTCGCCGATGTTCAATGTTATATTTTGCGTATACATCATCCCATAAAATACAGTGAATTCGTCATCATGGTATTCATAATTTATCAATACAAGTTTGTACAAATACAGAGGTACCATGATGATTGCGCATATTGCCGTGATGAGAATGACCAAGTGACGTCGAAAATGCTCTTTGTCAATTTTGATTGGATAGCGAACTCTATAGCTCTCCATTTTTTCCTCGTAAATTCTTAACCCATTCATTTTGTTCAAGTTCGCGAATACAGATACTATACAGCCTAACGCAATCGATCGAGGAAATATCGTGTAAAGGTGAACTTTTTTCGTATTCGAGCAATTCAGATATGAACATAAAATATTTGCGGCTTTGACAAGATTATTAGCGCAAGAGAACACTAAAATTATAGAAATCACGTATTCAACACCTCTGAACAGTTTGGCTAAATTTAAATTGAACATTTTAACCATTTTAACCGTAACAATACGTTTTAGTAAAACTATTATAGAGTTAAAATAACCGCACCTCCATGTACGTTTCCTAAACGACAATAATGAGTATTACGGTTATTCATGACAAGTGATAGACAGCTGTCTAATTTAATCATCTACTTTTGTGAGATTAATTGGTTATGTTATTTTATTAAATTAATAACCATTAGTCTCTATACAACAGTAAACATCAAATGTACTTAGCAATAAATGTATAAATGTGTTATGGTTAACATGTTTGAAATATAACGTAATATTTTCATAGTACACTCTACACACTACAGTCCAGTCATACTCAACCTTTTTTTTATTTGGGCCACATAAAATATTTTTAAATATTACACGGGCCGCAAATCAAAACAGAAGGAACAGAAATATAAAAAAAAAAAAAAACCAAAAATAAATATATAATATAACAATTGAAAATGTATTATGGAAAACAGCGACCAGTTTAGCGATAAGATAAAATATATTAAAATCGTTATAAATAGTGAAAATACCTAAAACATAATCATCCTTATTGTAATTGTAAATGACACACTTATTGTTTTATTACACCTATTTTATATCTATAATATTAGTTTTGAATTTATATTTGTTTATCAATTCAATGAGTTTTGTTTGTGTCATTTATATAAACCGTCGGAGGGCCGCAGTTTGAGTATCGCTGCACTACACCTTCAATATAAATCGATGAAGGTATGTATCTGTTATAAGGATATTCAAACAGTATATATTTTCAGAATTATCAAAAATTTTCAATTTGTTTGTTTATTTCTCCACTATTTTTATAATTGATGTATTATTATGAAACAATATAATTATTAAGCTATTAAATATGTTTAAACATAAAATTTATAATTATTACAATTTATATAATTGGTTTTATACGCGTTAGTGAAAGAATTTTAAAAAAAAAATTAGTCACAAATAAATAGTAAAAAATAATCTATTAATAATTAAATAAAAATCACTATTGACTTTATCGGATCAATTATCTTTTGTCAAAACTATTATATATTGAATAGGAATAGGTGCACTATAAAGTAGCTTTGATAATTATTCATGACATTTATTTTTATAGCCAAATTCAGTCTTAGTATATATTTTGATGTTTGATTAATAAAAAATCATAGTGGCGACAGTGGCTTCATTTTTATATAGTAGTTAATTAATTAAAAAAATTCTTAGAAACTAACGAAGAAAATTCCATAATTGTCTTAAATATTGATCAAATTTTTAAAATTTACCTATATAATTTTTAAGTATCTACCAATTATATTTCATTTTTAAAACCATATTGCAATTAATAAGTTTTTAAATTCTCCAAATTTCTCAAATGAAATTGTTTATTTAATAAAATCTAATTTTTTTTTTTTTTTGATTCTGAAAACAGTAATGAATATAATAATGGCTTAACAATTATTTTGTGTCTGTTTTCTGTTAACACCTTTTTGATGACAAATCTATACTAAAGTTTCATACAAAGTAGGTTTCTTGCTGTGATTTCAGAAATTATAAACAAAAAAACAATAATTTACAGCTTTATACTTCTTTATTATTAGTTATTTCGAAAAATACATACATTTTATGTAATATCTACTATAGCTGGTGGATCAATAAATAAAACAATAAGTTTCCATTCTCATAACAAATATTTTTCCATACTCTTTGTTGTACATTTTTAAAGTAGTTATTTTAGTTTTTCAAGCATTTCATTTTCCATTGCGAGTTGTAACAAAAACTGTTTATTGAAGCTGTGTTTCTTTTAAAACTAATTGAATGAATACCTAAAATGTACACCTAATTAAATTAAATAATAAAATTAAATACCTAATCGTACATATTGCAATTTATAATTTTGTAAGAACGTAATCATTTTAAATAATACAAATTTAGTACATGATATTATAAATGTATTATGGTCTATAACAATTAAATATGTGTATAAATATAATTATATAATAATAACATATAATTGTAATCTAAATATTATGTTTACAGAAAAAAATAGTAAGCACATACAATGTTTAATATGTAATTTTATTAGTACCTATACTCTGTGACTTCAACTCAGAATTATCAAATTCAAATTAAGTCCATTTAGTAAGTAAAATATTATAATATTATATATATATATATATATATAATTTTTTTTCAAAAACAATTTTAACTTTAAATGCAAACATACAATAACTTATTCTTATACGATAAACTCTATGATTTAAAATACATTTTTCTAAATTGAATTGATCCAAATTATATTATTTACTAATAAACATAAAATTTCATAACAATGGTATTATCATAATAAAATAAATTACTATCGTTTTCTTTATGCTGTGAAAGTGTGCAAGTTAGTAAATTTGTAAGTTATTCTGCATGCGAAATTTACTCTTCTGATGAATGATATTGTAATAATATTACAAGAAACGTGATGCCGGCTCCTATTGACTAAAATCAACAATTATAGTAAAAATAAATCAAAGAATTTACACTTCAAATAATGATTGTTTGCAGCACCTATTAATTTTAAATTATTAAATAAAAAAAAAATATTTAGTAAAAAATCAACTCACAGAAGTTATCAAATGAGTGTTTAGAGTAAAGAAATCATAAGCGGTAAATTCGGTCGCACAACTAGATACTTGATTCAAGAACAGTAGTAACTACAAAATTAAAATACCATGTTTATGTACATAATCCTTATTGAAATTATATATAGTTGTAAAAACATATTTACCTCATCTCTTGTAGTATCATCTAAGTAGCGATTGTTTATATCCGTGATCAGTATTTTTGACTTTTGTGCCTACAACAAATATTTAAAAAAATTTTATTTTAATCATGAAATTTTTGTACAAGCTGTATTTAATGGGGTTAAAATATAGTTCTTGAATATAATATTATAATAATAAAATATTGAAATTAATATTTGTAACAAAGCTTTCATAAAAAAATAAAAATATAATCATTATTATAACTAACAAAGTATCAAGGAATATAAAATTATAGTTAGTGAAAACACTTAAGTCGTTTTAATACAAATATATTCATTTACAATGTTTCTGTTATTTTCTCGTAAACCATAGACATTTATTTTATAACATACCGATTCACCATTCAGATGTTTATCTCAAAAGTATAAATAGTCTATACCAGTGATGCCCAACCTTTTTTGTTTGGCGTGCCATTTTCGTAAACAATCATCTTTAAGCGGGCCACCAAATATATGATGTACCATAATCATATACGACAGATTTTGAAACGATTTTTTTGATTTACGAGAGGATATTGAAATGTTCATGATCGACAAGGGAAAAGAAATGGCTGAACTTAAAGATGATAATAGGTTGTGGGATTTAGCATTTCTTGCAGATGTAACATAATAAAATGTTACTAAAACTAACTTAATAATAATAACTGTTAAAAGTATTAGTGAATGATTAGCTAATATAAATGTATTTTGTCAAAACGTGAATTTGCGTAAAAATTTCCCGTTTTTTCGTAATTTTTTTATCGTTTTTTTCGACGTTTTTAAAAAGTATTCAAAAAGTTGTATTTTTGACCTGCCAAGTACCATCTACATTCACTTTCCTTTCAGAAAAGTTGCTGTTTAAGCTAATCGAATCGAAGCATTTTTACTGTCAAAAAAGGTGTCGTCCTTTTTAGAAACATTTGCTGAGACTGAGAGTTACCATGTATAGTTTGAGTAAGATTATTTATCATTTATCAACGATTATACTAATTGCAGGTTTAGGTAAACACGATAGTAAATGAGTTTGTAAAAGTGTGCAGCTTATTCTTCCGCAAAATTGTTCACTGAAAAGTGATAGGTCTCTGTGAAAGGTGTAATTAGTCACAAAAGGTGGAATTATTTGTATTTTTCTAAGACCTATGTTGGATTTTATTAGTATTGGAAACTTTTGCAATACCTGTCTTATAGTAATACTTTATAGTACATAAAAACTTTAACTTGAAGTGTATTGATTGTGATCAATGTACTACGTAGTAGTCGGCGGGTTCGGAGGCATAAGATTATTCAAAGTGTTGTATAAGTAAACATCCTATAATTGACTAAAACTTTTGTGATTTTCTCTTTCCCTTCCTCCCCACTCGCTCATAACCACTCTCTTTTTCCCCACTACCTCTCTCCTCTCTCTCTCTCTCTCTCTTCAATGGGAGAAACTTTAAACTTTAACCTGTTTAGTCGTGTGATGGGCCGTCATGACAATCATGTAGAACCGCAACGAGTACTGCAGCAGCCACAGGTAAACGAACACGGGCCACCGGGAGTTGACTCCGGCAAAGTTGAACACCTCGTAGTAAACGTCAAACAGTGCCATGACGCTCAGATTGAACAGCGACGCGCCCATCGATATGCCGAACAGGTCGTTGAGCACGTAAGCGGCGTCGCGCACCAGCCGGTGCCTAATGCGCAGCACCTCGGCGACGTTGGCCGCGGACCGCAGCGAGCCATCGTCGGTGACGGTGATAGGCCGATAGAAGTCTGCGAGGTACACCGGGCCCGCCACTTCCGCGATCTTCCCGTCCCCGTCGTGGTGATCCGCTTCCTGCTGCCAAGGTTAATAGATTATAATCTATTAGGTATATATAACACATATATTAAAAAAAAAAAAACATGAAAAACCTGTAGCATTTATTGTTACATTTTACAATGCATTAATTAACAGTAATTACAATGAATGTTTATTTAGCAGTTTTTGTAGATAATATGTACACAATTAATATCTATTATTACACTGCAACGTCTATCACTAAGGATGTTTCCTTGTATCGGATAGACGTAAGTCTCTAGAAGAATAAAAATAAAAAATGATTAAATAGATGAAATTAATTAATCAAAATAAATGTATAATTAATAATAACAAGGTACATTGAAGTTACCTATCTGTATATAAATAACAATTACGAGAGAGAAAAGAAATTTTGTATATAATATAAATGAATAAGAGAAAAATAAAGAGAAAATTATAAAATAATTGTTTGTGACTTGGGTGTTAGCCTAAGGATTTACTTCCTTTGTCAATAACCATCTCTTTATTAATTTAAGGTATCAAAGTTTGGATAATTTTTTATAGAAATGGGAATTTTTTCACATAGTTTCAACCCAGTTATCATATAGCTAATGACCTATTGTAGTATTTATAGTTGTGTTCATTTTTGGATATATTATCTTTTCAGTTCTTGAGTTATAAGTATGAACAACCGGATGTATTAAATTTTTCCTTGACATGTAATATAGGGGTTTTTTTATAGTATAATTATTTTACCGTTAATATTTTGGCTTCAGAGTATACATTTTTAGTTGAGTAAAGCCTATGTTTATGATAGATTATTTTTAAAGAGGTGTTTTGTACTATCTGTATGCAATTTATATGAGTTTGTACCCCTAACTACTATACCATATTCTATCAAAGATTGTGTTGAATTATAATAGGTATGTATTTTTTAGCCAGTGAATATTGTTAAAAAGTATTTTTATATATTATAAAATGTGTACAATTTGTACGATTTCATATTAAGCTCCGATATATGAAAGCTCCATCTTAAGTGTTGATCAAATGTGACGCCTAAATATTTGGTTTTATCAACTTTGTTTATACTTATACAACTACGCTGTGAGATGGATGTATAATTTGTGTCATGTGCTTTAAAACTAGAAATTAAAGATATATTTTAAGCCAGAGACCAATAATTATACATGTAAAGCTTCCCATACGACTGACGCATGGTCACCAGTGGCCAATAATGGCCAAGTATGGCAGTCGTGAGGGAATAGCATTAAACGACTTTTACTGTATATTAGAATATACTGTTTTTTTCTTTGATTTTATAATATAATTTTAGTCATGAAAACTTTACAGTAAAAACAAAGAAATTTAAAAAAAATGTATATAATCAGGGCTGTGAATTTAATGCACATAAAAACTTTAAAAAATGCATTAAAAACGGGTGGGCCTCGCTTTGCTGTACAGTTGGGGGTGGAGTGTACCTCGTTTATAGGATAGGTCATTATTACAATGGATTTGTTAAATTTGAATGCAATGATAGATATCATTGTATACGAATAA